>JAKWBI020000205.1:0-74696 GCA_022664585.2 Zalerion maritima | reverse complement strand
CCCCCCCCCCCCCCCCCCCCCCCCCCCCCCCCCCCCCCCCCCCCGCCCCCCCCCCCCCCCCGGGGCTCTTTTTTTTTTTTTTTTTTTTTTTTTTTTTTTCTCCACGCGACTGGTTGACCATGGGATAGTAGATACACCGCGCGGCCCTCTGTTTTTTTCGTCTTGTCTTGTCTTGTCTTGTCTTGTCTCTCCGTCTCGTCCGAGGCGAGGCCCCACCAGACAGCTCCGTTGCTTCGGATCATTCCTGTGCGTGCACGGCACGGCACGGCACGGCACGGCGGCGGCGGCGGCGGCGGCGGCGGGTTGAACGCGAAAGGGACGGTCTCCGGAGGAGAGGGATTTGTCCCGCTCCGCATGAAACATTTCCCGCCCAGCTGTTCCTGCTCGGGCTGCTGCCGAACTTGAACTGTCTTGCATCGAGGCAAGCCCGTCAATCCCCCTTTTTTTTTAGGGGGGGGGGGAAGGGGGGAACTCGCCCATTGAAAAGAGGGGCGGGAGGGGCGGCAGGAATGGCAGGAGAGGCGGCGGCATGCAAATACTTACTGTAGTTACATGCACAGCACCATGCCGCTTAGCAGATAACATGCCGACGACGTACGTGGCCGCCGTTTCATTTCGTCTTTCACATGAAGCAGCCTCAGGGCGGGTTCGTTGGTGATGGGAGGCTTAGACGTCAACGCTCCTCCTCTGTTGTCTTAGCCCACCGCTCCCTTATCTTTCGTCGCTCTGACGTACTATATGGTGTCATATGGGGCTAAGTTTCTCTTTGGTGTCAGATTGTCGGCGAGATAATAGGCTAGGTAGTCTCATCGTGAGACGGGGAATTTAGAGTTCCAACACGGTGGTAGTTGTGGCCTCCATGGGAATCCAATGTCTTTCGCCCGTACTAGTATCACGCACGCTCAAATTCCTGCCCTTTTCACTCGAGCAAGCCCAGGGCAGAGCAGAAGCATTCAGAATGGTCTCCGCGTTGATGTTATTTGAAATATTGTACTTCCATATTTGGTTCAAAAGAAAATATTCAAAAACTAAATGGTATCAGTGGTATCAAGCAGGCAATGGAATATGCACCCAACCCCCTATTTCCGAGAACTCCTTCCTTGAAGACAACTCCAAGCCCATAAAATGCCGTCCATCAATCCAAACTTGCCTTCTCTCCTAGATTTATCCAGATCCATTCGTCCCATGTAATAAATAGGTACTGTGGACGCTACTATCTAAATGCCCTCGAAGGTATTAAGAAAAGTTGATGGCTGTAATTTACCAAAAAAAAAAAGAGAGAAGATAATTAGAACAAAAAACCCTATGAGCTGAACGCCATGGTATATGCAGCAGTAGAAGTTCAGATCTATTAGCTGAAATATACATTTGTAAAACAAGAAAAAAAAATTGTCTCAAACTTGCGTGTGGAACCTCCTCCTCACCTTCTTCTTCTTCTTCTTCTTCTTCTTCTACCTTCTCTGCGGCCTAGTAGGAGTCTGCTGCGTACTCCGAGGCACATACGGTGCACCCCTCGCCACGTCGCCTAGATTTGCTCTCTCCATCATGTCGCTAAACGTGGTCTGTGTGCTGTGCCTCCCTGCCCCTCCTGGCGGCGAAGAAACATCAAGACCCGGACTATCGGCCAGCGTAGCCGGGTCCGCAAACACGTCAATGTCGGCCCCAGACGGTTCCCTCGGCCTGTACTGGGCATTGTACTTGCTTTGGCCAGTCGTGGAGTACGACGGCCTCTGCTGCTGTGCTTTGGGGGTGTACGGCCGGCTGTGGTTCATCCCCCGTATGGGCGGCACAAGAGATTGCTGACGGGTCGTGCTCCTGGGGCTCACGTCGCTGTCATCCTCCTCGTCGTCAAACCTATGCATGTCATCGTGGAAGGGATTGGCATTTTGGTTGCGGCTGTTGCTGCTACCACCTTTACTGCTGGTAGCTCGCAGTCCCATGTCGATCTCTCCTATCTGGGGAGCACCCGTTCGTCCCTTCGCGGTGCCCACCCTCGCGATTCCAACCTTGGGACCGGGCTCCATATGTGGAGCTCCCTTCCCGTTGGCCTTGGCCTCCGCCACTTCTTTACCCCAGTACCTGTTGATGCTGGCCTGCGTGCCGGGGATAACGACGGGTCGCGATGAAGCTGGCATGCCCGAGCCAGCACTGGTGACCCGGGACGACGTGGTGCTTGCCTCTTTAGCCCGACCGAAATCCGACCGTAGAGTGTCGGGGTTCATGATGGGGTCCGAGATGATATTACCAAACGACGAGGTGCTGGATCTCTTACGCTCCGGCGCTCCGTGGTGGTGGTATCCCAGCGCCCCGCCTCCCGTACCTGTTGTGCCGCTTCCCCGCTTCCTTCGGTTCCGCACGCACAGGAATATGCCCGCCACGGTGAAAGCCACGACGGCCACGACGCCGACTACAGTTCCGGCGATGAGACCGGTGTTGTCATGTTTATCCTTTGTTCCGTCGTTTTCACCCTCGAGGGGAGCCGCTGTCGTGGTTGACGAGGAGGAGCTGCTGGATGTCGGTTCTGAGGTGGAGGAAGATGACTGAGAAGTGGTTGATGTGGGCGAAGCAGCAGGGAGGGAAGCCCCTTCGGGGAATGTGTCTTGGTCGTCATCTCGTATGCAGGCCGGTTCATCGTTCGAGCTGGTTCCGCAGGTGTATCCCCATGGGCAGCACCCGAGACCGCACTCCGGTAATGTGCCCTCGAGCAAGACCGTCTTTACAAGGGAGGTAGGGGTGAGATCCACGTTCTGGCTCTCGAGGTCGCAAACGATAGGAGCGATGGCTTCGCATGCTGATCCATCCGGGCAGCATATGACGGTGGTGTTGGCTGCCCCTACGAGACAGTATCTGTCGTCGTTGCAGCAAAAGTTCTTGGGGAACCCGCTGAGGTCACACTGGGAGAGGTCATCAGCCCCGCAGATATCGGCGTCATCTCGCGGTTGGAAGTAGGATGGTGTTGTGGCCGCGGAAGCAGCTGTTGGTATTGTGTTTGTTGCTGAAAGCAGCATCGCGCTGAGCACCAGGGTGCTTCGCCGCACCGAACAACTCGGCAACATTCTTGATATCTTCTCCAGTTGGCAGTTGGTTGGTATTTTAGTGGACCGCTCCCGGGTATATTGTGTTGTATGGATAGGATGATTGATAGTATAGGCGTGTGTCTTGAATCCTGGAAGTTCCCAAGGTGCGAGGAATGTGCGTTCGGACAGAGAGGGATTGGAATGTAGGATTTTTCGTTTCTTCCTTTCTTTACAATATGAGTAAGCGTTGAAGATCCTGAGTATGTCTCGTGGTACGTGTGTGTATATGAAAGGGAGTTTTTTGGTCTCGAATCAAGAGCGGAAGAATGATAAAAACAGGTTGCGTGACGGTCAAACAGGGAATAAAGGGAGACTCGGCCTTTCGTGCAACCAGGGTGGCCAGCATTAGAAGTAATTTTCGATTGGGATTGCCAACAGAACGACAGGTGTCGAAACAAGAGGTCTTTCCTAGGGCCTACCAAGGAAGCGAGACAAAGAACCGAGGGCACAAAGAATGAGGAGATAGTCTCATCGAATGACTATGGGATGGAACACCGGCACATGGCTTGAACAATGGCACTAGGACAGAGTCCTTTCTTTCGATATCTGCCAAATGCTGCCAAATGTCTTTGACTGTTGGCGGGGAACGGTCCAAAGGACGATGAGCTTGCCCAAGTTCGCTTCCTCTTTGGGCTCATGGTGGTAGCTGTTTCGAGTTGCTGCTGTCCAACGAAGGCCACGGAATAGGCCTTCGCTGGCGGGAACCGACTGCCACCATCGTCAAGAGTGGGCCGGGGATGGCTATCGCGGTGGTTAGATTGACGACTGATTGGAAGGAGGTTCGTCTTGGGCACCTGCAATGGGCCGTAGGGTAGGGGCCTGCAATGGACCTACAAGAGTGAAGGAGGTACGGAGAATTGAGGAGAAGGAGAAAAAGGCGTTGAATAACGAGCAGCCTATGAGTGGCTTGCGCAGAGTGGAACACAGGAGATGAGGTAGTGCGGTCTGGAGACTCATTGGAAGGGGAGCAATGAGAGGCAGAGAGCAAGCGCTGGACCTGACAGATGGCCAGCTTGCCTGTTTCGCCATTCCCATCTCCTGACTCCTGGGGTTGAGGGTTTGAACGAGAGCGAATCGATGGAAATTCAGCGAAATGATTGGCCGGCGGCGCTTCGTACCTTGTTCTAGTCTGCCGCATCCAAATTTAACCCAAAATGACTAAGCTCTAGGCGCCTGTAGGGCGCTTGCGGTAAATATGGGCGCCAACACGGTTTTGCTCTTGCGTGCATCTCGCTTGACGGGCGTCTAACCCAGCTTGTCTGCGCGCATCGGCGATAATTCCAGGCGGTGCTGCCTCCCTCCAATGTGGCCTTCTAAGCGACACCATTGAACCTATTGTGGGCGATACATAATATGTATAATTGCCCTAGGCCTCGGGTTTCATGTTTGCATTGACAACCGTAGGCAGAGCCGATCACGGCCCCCAAACCCCCGAATCATTATCGCCTCACCTACAGCAGCCTCACCCAACTCAACGCACACAGCTTGAAGTCATCTGGGATGGGGCTATGTGTATGCATCTGGGGAACAATTCATTTCGCGAACCTCTCCGGCGACCAGGTCTGACGAGTATCTGCGGACACAGGCCTCGGATCGTCGCATCAAGAGCAGCAGATCGGACCAGCACGCCGGTTCTTCTCCAGCAGGGGGTAGCCGTCTATCCAGACCCCGGAGGCCTAATTTCCCAGGCTCGAGAAGACCTTGTGGAATATTTTCTTGCGCTACCAATCCCAAATCGTAACTTTCGCCCTACTCCGACGAGGGGAAAGATGGGCATCGTCGTCGGTCTGGGCTAAGGCAAGAATCATGACACCTCAGTTGTGTTTGATAGCAGCCTAGATGATGATGACTTGCTCATGTGTCGACTTGTTTCCGCCGCTAGTTCAAAGCACTCCAGCGTTCGAACGTTGGCCTACATCTCGGTTATGACGATCGGGTTTCTTTGTTGTCCTCACTTCAGCTGCCCTGGTGAGGCGTCCTCAAGTCGCTTATGTCTTGATATGCGGCGATGTATGGAATTGGGTCCGTTGAGTAGTCATGGGGTACGCGCGTCGTCCATCATTTCTACCTTGTGTGGGTTCGCCGCATCTGGAAGTTTTCGCTGTCTGATGACTCTAACAGCTCTAAGCCACGACGGAAGTTGGAGGGCTAAGAACAAACCACTGGTGGCCGGTGTATCCCGCAGCCAAAGGCATGGGGCTTAGGTTGATGTGGGTTCTTTGGACTGACGTCGTTCGTGGTGTAGCGGCCAGCGACTTGGTAGTTGCAGAGCTCACGTGGCTGAAGCCGAAGCCAAGGCGGTGGCCCAGCCACCCAACCCGAGCTCGATGTAAGGCCGGCCCTACAGTAGCTTGATTTTTTCCATCGAAAAACACACTGAGCGATGTGCGCTGTCAGGTTCGCTAAAAAAGCTGCCCCAGTGGCAAAAATACCGATAAACTCCGAGCTCGCTCAGCGCTCAGCGGGGTCGAGATGACTCATCGCAAATGCCAAGCCGTGCATTTTTGTGTGTGAACGAAAGGGCTCCACTCTCTCTAGCAAACTGTTAATGGATGTCCTTCCTGCCCTTTGCATTCTTGGTGCTTCACCGCTCTCGTTTTCGAAACAGTGACACACACCTGCAGACCAGTCTGGCCAAACTCGCTTGTTCGGCGATGATGAGGCCCTCGGGGGCAAGAGAGTTTGGTAGTAGAAAGTATGCCTGGTGAATGAGTGAGGAACGACAAGCGAGGTGCTACTGGGAAACCCCGAACCTATCGCTTCTTGTTAACGGGTAGTTTCAATCTTCTGACTTGAGCATCTGGCGATGGTGAGAAAAACAACATAAGGTATGGTCTATAGTAACGCTCTTGGCATCTCCAGCTTGCAGCAAGCTGATTAGATGAGGCTTCCAAGTGCGCGTTTGCCTATCATTCCACACCAGGTTTTCTTGACAGCTATGGAAACAAGAAAACGATTGAGATAGTGAGATAAGATATCGACCCATCACATGTGCTGCTGCATCCACCACAAGCGATGGAAAGTATCATGTACCAAATACCTTTCCCGGCCACAGCAGCTCTCCCCAACTTTTATTGCGCACACACCCTTCCCAATTAAGATCCATAGTACCACTGCACTCCTCACAAGCCTCGGGCCGACATTGCGCTGGCTCTTCCCGCTGCCACCACTAGGGGTTTGTTTCCATGTACAAATCGAATGTATTTGTCCAGAATCCGTACCGTTAGTACTATCTCCTTCCACATTCAGGTGAGTTCTCGCCCGAACCGACTACGCCACTCGAACACCTAAAGTGCAGTGGGCAATAATTTAGAGGCAGTAACAATAAACAATGAAGCACAGAGTGGCGTCGAGAGAGAGCTTGGAGGGGCTATCCCTCTCCATGTCTGTACATAGTAAGTCGGAGCAAAGGGTAAGACACAGCAAGGTGGTTGGTGTTGCACAAAAAAACCCGGTAACGAACAATCAAGTTTAGAAGGGGGGGGGCAGGTGATGGTTTAATTATGTTCGCAATCACTAGCCTATCCCCTGTTGGATTGCTTTGTCAAATTATGTCAATACTAGGAACCGATGAACGAGACGGGTTCCTTCGGTGAGTTTCCTTTCATCTTCGTCGTCATGGTGTCTCAATTTGCGGCAAACTCGTGAAGAGGGAAGCTGAGGAACGATGGATATCAACGGCGTTGTGCCCAGCGGGATCCTCAGCGCACTGTCTGACCAGTGGCTTGTGACCGACGGGAGGAGTCCGATCCATGATTCCGTCGCCCATGAAGTCCAATTGACCGGGGATGTGTTATCGTGGCCGACCACCACCACCCCTCCCTGGTCAATGGCCAGTTTCCGCTGTTCCTCGCTTTATAGACCTTGTCTTTCAGGTGTCTTTGCATTGAAATCCTGCGGGCGTAGGGTAGTGTAAAGACTGGGGAATGACAGAGAAGGACTGGACGGATTTGACTCTTTCGTCCTGGCGTACCCGTCAACCCTTGTCCCTGCCCAAGTGTCTCGCCGTACTGCCCGTAACGTCCACTGCATTGCTGCTGAGCGGAGCGTGGGTCAAAGAGGCTTGAAAGGTTCAACTTTCCTATTCGGGATATTGGTTTCTGTCATTCAAAGCTCCTCACCAATTCACCAAATTCCTCGTTCCTTGAGCATTGTTGACGGGGATCTCTCATCCAGTCAGTTCTTTTCAGTCTTTTCAGATGAGCCACTCACTCCCTCTCGCCCCCCACTTTCAGTTTCCCAACGTCTGTGTGGCCGGGCAGGGTTTGGTTGATTTGATTAACTGATTGATTGATTGGAATTATGGAATTCGCACACACGAGAGATGAGGGGGAGCATGAGAGGAGACAGACATGGCATTGAGAGGCTTGGAGAGTCTCTTCAGCGAGCGGGGTAAGCCTGGCCCTCCCACTAGCCATTCACCCTTTCCACTATTCCAGATGGTGGAGATGAAGAAGCGAAAATACTGGGGAATGGATACTGCGCATACAGAAATATGCAGACAAACACTGTATCTGAAGATGGATTCATCATCCCACACATATTTAGCACTCCGAAAATTAAAATATGGAGAGTCGTCTTGACTCACAATCGCAAGAGTGAGAAACAGAGAAACAGAATGGCGGGGGAGCACGGATGATACGTGTATTTTCGTGGATACAGGTACGGACACTGGTCAGTGTGTAGGTACCTGGGTCTGTGGGCTTCCCGCTCAACACGGAGCTCATCGGGTTGAGAGATGCAGGGTTCCCTTGCCATCCCCATTTTAATGATCAATATCACTCAGCTACTCTACCGGGGGGAAGGGGGTGTATCACACCTCAGGTGTAAGTGGTGTTGCCATATCATCCGCAATTGCACCACCACCACCAAGGGTGCAGTAGGTTACATAACCGCATCCGTATCAAGGGCCGAGCTGGGAAATTTGATTTGACTGTATTGTACGAAGACACGGACGAACAATGGTTCAAGGTGTGGGCGGTGCGCATTGAGAAACAAGAAAACATCCATGGGAGATCTACGCGTGGTCAATGCCTTTCGCGGGGGGGGGGCAGCGGCACATCATCTTCTTCCGTGCCACTGCGCAGCTGCTTTAGAGGGGGCGGCATAGAGCACAGATTGATGATGGGCGCGGATGTGGGTTTGCGGCGTTGAATGGCTCTATAGCGGATATCTTTGGGGGCTACCCATCCATTGTGATGCTAACCCAATCGTCGTACCAGTTGATGCAAGGGTTGGGAATTGCTGACCTCCCACTTCCATCCCGAATTATTCTGAGAGTCGGCACTTCTTGCTGTCCGTGTTCAAGTGTCCGTCCAGCTCAAGTTTCTTCTTGTCAAATGCATGTCACGTTCAAGATAAGGGAAACGGGAACTCGGCCTTTCTTTGGTTTGAAATTTTCTGATTTGTTTGGGCATATTGGTATTACAGATGTGGTAGAAGTTGATGCTCCTGTTCCTGGGCATTGACCTATATGTCCATCCAGATGCCGTCCAAAAACACTTACTCCACCGCCATGCTATGGTATATGATTCGAGCGAACGATTAGAGGTGGGATACATGAGAGAGATATAGAAAAGCCATTCCAAATGAAAATAGACAAGATGAGGAAAAGCATTAAAGGAAATCGTCGCACCATACACCCATCGCATGTGCTTCGTTTCGAGTCGTCTTGCCAGCCAAGCCCAGCTGGTCAACTCGCCGCCAAGATAGTGTGTCCAAATAGGTTGAGATAGTAGTAGTGGCCTTTCAAAGTCCTCAGGTGTCGCCTTAGTGTCCCTTTCCCTCTCTGTTGCCTTGCGGCATCCGTCTAAGATATATACAGGTATAATACTGGGTGGGAAGTTGCTCGAATGAATAAAGATCAAAATGAATATGTACATTGGTGGATTGGTGTTGGTGTGGGCGTGGTTGTTGTTATGTGCGTATCGGTCCCTCGTGGAGAGGGCAGCAGCTGGCTGTGAGGCTTCTGCTCGCCATCTCCAGCCCGGCTGGAAGAAGGTTTTACATGAGCAAGAAGTCCCAGTCTTTGAGGCGCATAACATCCCTCCAGGAGATGTGTTGCTGCTGCTGTCCCTGGGACGAGGCCTGCTCGCCGTTTTCACCGGGAGACGCGACGGGGGTGCTGACAGTGCTGAGAGCCGCCTGCTGAGCCCAAGTCTCCCGAAGGAGACAGACAACACGGCCAAATGAGCCGTGGTTGGCAAGATCGCCGAGTTGGGCGATGCGATCCTCGAAAAGGGTGCGAAACTGGCTGCCGGGGGCGGCAACAGCTCCGCCAGTGAGAAAAACCCAGGAAAGACTGCGGTCGTAACCAGCAATCCCGCTGGGGATGTGAGAAAGAACATGGGCGAGCTTGTCGACAAGGCCTACGCAAGAGGACTGGGAAGGAACAAAGCCGGGAACAAGGCTGCACAGGTAGATGCGAGCGGCAAGGCGGAAAGCCATCGTGATGTTGCGAGAGAGCTGCTTCGGGGAAAGAGTACCGTTGGCATTAAATGGCATCTTAGGGCCGGCATTGGTGGAAGGGTCATTTTGCTCAGTGAGTCCAATCTGTTCGGCGAGAGAGTGGATGTGTTGGCAGATGATCATCTCATCCATACCCTCGAGCTTGAGGTTCTCGAGGCAGGCAATCTCGCTGATGAGGTACATGACGCGGTCATCGCAGCCCATGAGCTCGCGAAGACCAAGAGACTGGTTGGTGGTGGAGAGGTGCTTCTCGCGGTAGGTATGGGCAAAGATTGGGGCACGACCTTGCATGGTGGCGCCGATGATGTCGATCCAGGAAGTGAGGGTCATGTTGAATGGTGTTTGTTGGACAGTCTCGCTAGATTCGGTCACGAGGCGAGGAAGATCCAGCTTTTGCACCAGAGAAATGGCGGCCTGAAAGTGTTGGTGCCAGGGGATGTCGGGAAGAGTATCGTCGAATCGTCCGACACCACACTGGAAGAAAATGAGTCCGAGGGCGGCATCGAGAATCTGCTGGTGGTTCTCGTCCTTGTTGAGCGCATCGCAAAGCGAAGCGATTGTCTCGTACCTGTGCTTCATGATATCGTTGTCGAGGTTCCTATCCATTTCGCTACCAATCATGTCGGGTGTGAGAGTGGACTTGAGGTGCTGGGCAGCAATACTGAGGCAGCAGTGGAGGTAGCCCTTGTTGTTCTGGAGTGCAGGAAGTATGAGATCGGAGCCAACGCTGCCGTGCTGGTTGGACTCGAGGATGGGGAAGATTGTGGGAAGAACAAACTGGATGAAGTGTTCCAGAAGCTTCTGGTCGCCCTCATCCAGCTCAATTGCAACCTGAGTCGACGGGCTGTGGTTGAAGTCAAAGTAGTTGACATTCAACGACTCCTCTGTTAAAGACTCCTTGCGCTCTTGGAATATCTGCTCCGTCCATTCGCCGCCCTCCACGGGGTTGAAGCTGGGCAGGATGGCACCAGTTGGGGGAGGAGTTTGGTAGGTGCTGAATGTGGAAGTGTGAGACTCGCGCAGCGTGGGAACATCGTTGACAAACATCTGCCTCTCTGTTTTGACATCGACCTCGTATGGCTGCGAGAAACCACCGGAAAACATGAAGTCGGGATGAAGCTGGTTGGGAAAGAACTCGCCCGTGTGCGGAGGGCTGTTAAAGTTGAAGTTCAACGAGTCCATCGAGGCAGATCGTGTGCGGTCGAAAGGATCCGTGAGGGTTGCCGATGTGGGCAGGGAGTGTGAGAGGCCCGGTGGTGAGCTGGCGGAGGTCTGTATGGTGTGCGAAGACTTCTCGGAAAGCTTCTTGCTCTTGATGATCATCTTGATGTTTTCCTTGTGGTTCCTTCGCGCATCATTGTTGCTCCACCACATTGGTCGTTTATACTCGCACTGGAGGCCGAGGTGCTTGCATGCTGTGCACATGGGAGTACCCTCGTCGCACTTCTTGCGTCGTAACCTGCAGGTGTAGCATCCTGTATTTTTGGAACCTTGTTAGTTTCAATTTTCTGAGATGCGACTATAGTTTGGGCGGGTTGGAATATAGAAAATCGTGCAACAAGTCAAGCCTCATGCGACAGTGCAATCTGCGAGTCGAGTTGTATACTGCTGCAGTGGTGAAAACAGTATTAAAAAAAAAAAAAAAAAAAAAGACTAACCTGTCCTTGATCGACGGTGCATCTGAGCCTTTGCCTTGGAGCTTGCATTGTTGGAGGAGGCCTTGGAGGCCGGCTTGGGCTTTGTGGTCGCTGCGACTGCCATGTTGACGGGTGCTGTCCTCATGAGGTCCTCACGATGGTTGGGGGGTAGGGTTGACATTTGTATGTTCCTCTACTCTGTGGGCCTCTTGGCGGGAGAGGGGGTGTGCGGTGACGGTGGGAGGGAGGGGGGTGTGTGACTTAAGAGTAACCTTGCTGTCCTTGGTGTGGAGACCAGGTCAATGTGACTTGCGCTGGGCCGACAAAAGGCGGGAAGGCAAAGTCAATCGGGAAACCAGGGGCCCCAGGTCCAAAGTCCAGCTCAACTCTTGTCCGTCCGAAAAATGCCTTAGAGGCGAACACTGACAAACAGCGATCTACTTCCAGGGTTGTTCTCGGATTTGTCGTGATTTTTGTAATTCTTTTTCTGTTTCTTATCAATCCTTGCTCCTGATTCCTTGAAAACAAATAAATAACACAATTAAACTTTGATGAGATGTGTGCGTGCGTGTATGTGTCGAATGAGTGACTGGTTTCGAGTGCAAGTCCGGCTTGCCTGTCAACTGGAATAGTGGTGATCGTCTTCGGGGGAGGGGGTAGCGTCCTCGAGCGTTGGTCGTGGAGGACGGGTTGGGTGGCCGAAGACGTTCGTGGGAAAGAGTAGTAATTAAAAAGGGGCTTATGTGTGAAAGGGGGACTGGACGACACTGGCGAACTGCTTCTTCTAACCTTCAAACCTAAACAACTTGGACTATCTGAAGAGAGAGAAGAGGGAAAAGGGCAAAAGACCAAAGGTGGGCTAAATTCTTTATATCTTGGCCGCCAAGTTCAAGGCCCGACCTGCTCCCCAACCTGTGGGAGGTTGAGGACGACACTATTGCTTCTATTTTTGGTCCCGGGCAAATTAGTCGTTTTTCTTTTGGACCCCATGCAGCTGCCCTACAGAGAACTATGCGTCCAGCCTGCAGCCTTCTCTCATAAATAAAAGTGGGCAAAATGTGATCACCTACCGAACACCACCATTTGCGCTTACAAGTGCCAATGAGAGCCGGCCGCCAGAAGGTCTCACCTGCATCGACCAACCAAAAACGGTAAATATGGGAATACAAGATACATCTCGACAAGGACCCGTTGCTGTACCACCGTCACACACATTGTGCGGCCTGGTACACGTCTTCCCCCATCCACCGTTGTCCCCTTTTGCCCTTCCCTTCCATACATACCCACATGTCCTGTGCCCACCTTCTGCGGAAAAAAGAGACATGTGGTGCTACCCCAAGAATGTTGATGGTTGACCGCATCAACACCACAGAAGGGAGCATCTCTGGATATAGATACACATACGTACTGGGTAGTGTTTGTTGGTGGACAAGCAAGCAGGAGTGTTACTCTAATTGTATACGAGAAAGAGTGCTCTTCAACCCATCCATCCATACCCGTCCGTAGGCGGTAGTTACAGAAACTGCTGAATCGAACCACCCGTGAAGCCTGGTATTTGCCCTTAGTCTGTCCACCAGAGATGGGTTTGCGGCCCTTGTAGTTATCATGGCCTCGAAGACCTCGGCCGTCATGCAAAAATGCTAGGCCAACTCGAGAAAAGTGCCAGCCTCTTCTCGCCCGGACTCCTTCCGCCCCCCTAGTCATCTGTTTATTGATCTTGTAGGGGTGGCTGTCGATCCTCAATGGGCCCATCTCTTGGCCATCTGCACCACCACCATTCATCACACTTGATTATGTGGTCTTGGCCTGTCAAAGTGCGATTTCCTAGAAAGCCGCGATAGGGGAAATGAAATACCGAGATGGGCCTGGGGACATTACAGTTTAGACCTTTTCAGAGCCAACTCGCCAGAACGTCGAGATTCTTAAAGACGATGAGGACAAAAATATTATTACACATTCTACGGAATGGGATAACAAGTATTCAGCTGGTAAAGAAAATAAGGAACTGTTTGGATGTCTTCTTGCATTTCGGCAGTAGGTACTTCACGTCCGCAGAGAGTAGTAGTTGGCGGAAAATATGGTGTTCCATACTGCTAGTCCACAAAAAATACACTGCTTCTTCCGTGATGCCCCGAGAGACGTTCTACTGTACTATGCAAGTACACTCGTACCTCAGGCAGGGGGAACCTCGCAACCCTTTATTGGCGAATGACGGAAGATTCAAACCTAAAGCATCCATCTCGTCTTCCGTGCGAGTTGAAGGGTCATCTCGCATGATCTTGAGATGGCGGGCGTGAATGAACTAATGCCTCCCCGTCATATTTCCGCGTGAACGGAATTGCATCCTATATTCGAAGCCGGCCTTCTCAAATATCCTTAGTCCCCACACAGGACTCGACATTGGTATTTGTATTTGTTGCCAAAAGTTCTGCTTATCTGAAGGACGCTTCTAGCCAGGTCCAGGTACGAGAATCAAGTTTCAATCTCAAGTAGTCCATCCATCCACTGGGCCCCCCTTTATAATTCAATTACTTGTCAGCAACAAATCATGTCTCGACTGGGCATGGGGAGAATGGGATTGGACAGAGCGCTGACGAGTCGGTCGACCCCCAACATTTATTCTGAGGCGTTTTGTGGGGATTTCCGCAATCCGGAAGGAGAAGGATTTGGAAGAATGGACGGTACTCAGGAAGCTTTGACAGAAGTACTTGCACGGCATTGAATATTACTGTGGTGACCCGTGTATCGCTGAAGTGGCTTCTGAAGTAGCTATGGTGGGAAATTGTGGCACGATTGTTTCCTAGGGCGAGCGTCCACTACCTGTCCAGACTTGTCGGAGTATCCCTGAGAGTCTTCCGTGGGCAGTTTCTAGGTAGGGAAGAGAGACAAGACATGGTGAGGCTGAATGTGACCAATTGCGTCCGGATAAAGAGCTCTCCGGGATGCTCCCCATCGAGATGAGAGAGGCGCATATGGATGGAGAGCCATGATTGGATGGATGACGACAGATCGTTGTGATAGTGCTGTGGCTCGTGCATATGCAGGTAGGGGTCGCGGGACCAACCGATTATAGCACCGTGTGATGGTACAGGGATGGCGGCAGCTACGAAAGCCAGTCTCTAGATTCAGATTGGCTCATATGCTGAGATCGCGCATGAATCCCAGTAGGGATGTGCTTGAAAGGGATGGGAGCTTCCCCTAGCTCCAGCCAATCCTGTTTGTTCTTGCCGCTTTGCTTGCGGGGTTGACTCTCTCTACCCCTGCCGACAGCTGGGGTTCCCTGTACGCATTACTTTGTGACCTTTGCCAAATCAGTGATGAAAGCTCGGCCGAATCACCGAGAGATGCAGATGTTTGGTGTGTTTTTTCTTATTTGTTCAGCGTCCAAGGTGCTGACTGATGTCTTCTACTGACGTAGGGACGGCATGGTGTTCCCTAATTAGCCCATTTGACGATCTATGGCCTAATTAGCCGCCTTCCCCTCACTTTGCCCAAAATTAACGCAACCAACTCATCCCACCTTGCCCACTTATGCTATTTATCCCGCATCTTGTCCTGGACTAATTTGGGAATGTGCCCCCAAAGCGACGGAGTTACTACCACAAGTCTCACGTGCGCTGGGCTGCTATTTTTAAATTTGCCCACAATTTGAAAATTAACCCCCTTTTCCCTCTGTAGGCCAAGAACTGACCTCATGCAAAATCCAACTAGTCTGGGCTAATTATGTTCGCCCCCTCAAAAGGCTTCCCGTCATCGTGAGTACTGTATGGTGTAAGGTAAGGCCCGCGCACTGCACGGCTAATGGTTCCCGCCCGTGCCTCACCTTTGCTCACCATCGTACCCGAGACTTCTCACCTTTGCTGGGTATTTTTTTTTTCTTTTTGCTATACTTCCACACCATCCCTCTCTGTGAGTTCCCTGCCGTGGGCAACTCTCCCGCTCCGCTCATCCTAGGACTACTCTACGGCGACATGGTAAGGCTATCAAAGCAATATCGATCAAGGAAGAGTGCATACGGTAAGTCTCGCTTGCCCCTGTCTACTGTAATGATCCTCTCCAGGGTTCTGTAATGCCGTCACCCAATATCACAATGGATAGCACATCAGTATTTCTGAACGGCACATGCCAACTATGTACACTCGGTAACTAAGCTTGCGGGTGGGCAATTTTCCAATCCCCCCTGTGTTCCCTCGTCCTCAACTTCGACGTGATTTCGACTACCCAGTGTCTTGGAATCAAACAGCTCCCCACGATAGGACACTTATAACTGAAATATTCTCACCGCATGTGATCCACTTTCAATACCCATCTCGCTCTTTTTCTCTATCACCACATTAGCTCTCGGTCCTTGGCAACCGCAAAGCGTGGAGAACAGGGATGAAGGAGGTATGCCAGAAACTGGCCAAAGCTTCTCAAGATGCGCATCACGATCTAGTATCCGGGCTGAACAAGATGATGTGCTGGGCCTTGGAGCCTTGGATCTTCTGAAATGTGGTGTCTTATCCGTGGTTCGTTTTCTATGATGTATTTCAAAACTCCGATATGGAAATTATTCTCTCCATCTCAACGGAGCCGCTATAATGAAAATAATAACGAGGGCTCCAAGTGATTCTGACAAAACCTTGCCCTGTAACCATAGTAGATCAGACTTGGCAACCACAGCCCTCCCCGCTTTGCTCTTTCGCCAGCCGCTTTATCCGAAGGCAGAAGTTATTCCTAGATCTACTCAAAGCTCAGATGGCTAAAAGCGCCATCAACGATCCACAATTTCACTGCCATGCACCATCAGAGGGATCAACATAGTCGGGTGTGGGCGCATCCTACACACCTACTGCCAGATAATCAGGGTGTGATGTTATTTATCAAATTTTGTTTCCACAAGAAGGTCCTCAGTCGCGATTTGTAAATTCGATAACCAAATCAGGTCATGCATTTTGCATGATGGGATGTGGCCTCTGGTAAGAAGATGGGTTACATCTTTGCGATCCATGGTTGCGCTCGGGCTACATCACTGCTCACAAACATTCACGTCCGTACACACAGTAATTTATTGGGAATTCTCCAATTTTCACCTTTAACCTCGATCATCATCCTGCGTGTGTGTGCGCAGAGAACGGTAGGATTGCATGGTACCCGATGTAATCCTCCCGGATAGCTCTTGTTTTCCGCAAATCACCTGCATCCTTGAAGTTCGGCACTTCTTGCGTCTCATTCGACAGCCGCATTTCCAGGGTCCCGGACTAGCCTAACTATCTGGAGATGGAGTCGATTTCTCGTCGAACTCGGACCTCGACCACAGAGACCACTTAAATGCTGAGGATGGACTCTGTTGAAAATGAGGATTTGTGAGTCAACATACACCCTCCACAGAATGTGAGAAGAAGAGATCGATTGATATGGTCTCAGTCTCGCATCGATTCTTCATCATGTGAGAACCACGTCACGAGGCACCCCTCGAGAGAGCCTCAATATCAGCCATCATTGGTTCGAAGCGAGCGAATGCCATTGTTTTCGAACGATCATTATTTGGTCGAAGACGGCAAAGGATCGATGGCAGAGATGGGGTGGACGGAAATCCGCGGCTGGCCGAGACCAATCTTGTCAATGTTGAGCGGGGGTTGAACACCCTCGCTCACAAACCGTGACGCTTTGTCCTCCCCCGAGACCCGAGTGCGGCCCACAACGTTGTTCCTCGTGAATTTTCTTTTCCTTTTGAAGGCTCCCTTCCTGAAAAGGCAGGTAGCCTGCAACCATCAAACGGGACTCGGAGGCTGGTCCGGCACACATTCGAGTGAAATTTTCTCCCTATTTTTACCCAACTATAATAATCCACTGTTGTTTTCGCCCGGTTAAATAATGATGGATCCGGTGTAGATGTATGAGACGAAAAGTAAGAGCGCATCCCTCAAAGTCCCGATCAGATGCGGGTACAGTCGGCGACGGAACAGTGCCTACCGTCCCACCTCAGACCCAGCTGGGTGCACTGGGGAAACCTTACCCCGCCGGTGACTACCCGACCGCCTTATGAACCGTCACCGCAACTCTGAGTCTCAGGTCATTTTAATTTTCGCGGTCTTAGCCTACTATGTACCAATGCATCCGATTCAGTCCAGCACGCAGCTTGTCTACGGGGCTGGCAAGGCAAATTGGTGTTTGATGCTTGGCATGGGTGGTTGAATATGTGGCAAGTTTTCAGGCCGCCAAGTCATGCCTCGGAAACATATGCTTATAGTTGCGAGCTGATGTGAGAACCTATCAAGATGCCTACTATGGCCAATCTGGCGACGAAGAAAACCAGCTATCAGAAACCCAAACGCGCATGAGGTCATTAATATCAAACATGTCCGAATTGTCGGTCAGCGAATGTTCTTTCGCCCACTCTGCAGCTAGACCTGCTACTTGCAGGATGCCGCATAAATTTTCAAGGTTTCGAATGCTCTGTCTCGCCTCATTTTTTCTTCTTCTTTTTTTATTTTATTTTATTATATTTTAATTAATAACCAACCCCCGCACTCGGATACGAGTATCCCTGATATTTCGAGGAATCCCGAGGTT
Organism: Zalerion maritima; assembly: GCA_022664585.2. NCBI lineage: Eukaryota > Fungi > Ascomycota > Sordariomycetes > Lulworthiales > Lulworthiaceae > Zalerion > Zalerion maritima. The sequence goes on along the minus strand of JAKWBI020000205.1, from coordinate 56,959 downwards.
GTATATATGGAAGCTTCATACAAGCTGATATCTGTTTACGTTCCTCTTGGTAAATCGAAGTGCTTATGTGGCACGTTGTTCGGATCCGGAAAGCAATGAAGCCGGGTTGAGAGTCGAGAGAATTACCATGTCGCATATCTCCTGATTGGTGCCATCTTGAAGCTCTCTATCATGCCCCAAATTTGCGCCCGTCGAGGAGCAGCACCTCCGCATTCACGTCTATGGCCAAGCTACTCAATAGATAATGCCATTTTCAGCAACTCCATTAGAGAAGCTTCTTGCCTGCATTCGATGGTCTGCCCGTAAGCCCCAATCCTGCGCATCTTTTGTCGAATTTCCCTATCCTAGCCTTATTGCCTGCGGGAGAATTTGGGTCTATCATTCATGACACAGTTACAACCCCACATGAGATGCAATAGCGTGCGTTGCTATCCATCTCGTCACAAAAGCTCTCGTAGCCATGCATGTTAAACATGCAGTGTGCAGCTACTAGCGGGAAAGAAGATGCAAGAGAAGAACACATGGGCCGGAAAATGGGGAACAAGACATGAACAAAAGAGACAGCCATCAAAACCCCCCAGCAACCTTTTTGTTCTTTTGGCCGAGACGAGAGGTCCAACTCCGCACTCGCATCGTGGTCATTATTGTTCTGCTCTCCATTAGCAACAGTACTTCAATACTGAGCAGCTGGATATCGTAGGCAGAGTAGCCAAGACAGGCACACCTTGACCGCTGGCCCAGAAATGTTAGCCATGGGGAGAGTGATGTAAGTGGCAGCCAGTTATACTCGTGTCACATGCCCCCGCAAAGGGTCACGCACACCGGCTTATTTCCCGGCAAGGGTGTTGTCTCGCTTGAAAAATCTCGAGCCCATTGGTCATCAATCGTTGTGGAACTCGAAGTCCAGGAATTACCATGTACTATCTACGCACGTATTTGACAGCAAGCTTTTCGATTTGTTCGGCAACATTGCCCGCCATATCGCTTCGGGGAGTCCCTCTCCCGTCAAACCCGTCCGTGTCGTCCGTCCACTAGTACACTCGCGATCTGATTGTCTAATCTGGCAATCTTGACAGATGGCAGATGGGCAGTGGGTGACTGACCAAACTTCCAAGGGCCCGTGACCCGGACCGTTCCATCGTGCCCCCTCGATTGCTGGCAGCAGCAGCAACCAGAATTATTGGTGATTTTTGAACAATGATATGTGGCAGCCTGTGACCTAGCCACAGTCGATGATCCCGAGGAAGCTCAAACCGAGGCCGAAACTATGAGATAGTGATTCAGGAGAATTCATTGGATCTAGGGCACGGCAACGGGCATCCCATCTGTCTCGCCCGATGTTGGACAGGGAGTTTCCGGAACGATTACAAGAGGACGACCCTTCACCTACTTTAAGTGCGTGCATGGGAATGCAAGCACACAGGAAGAGGGGAATTTGGTGGGACAAGTCTCAACCCTCGTACAACGAAGAGCACCCACATACACACCTACTTTGGGGTTTGTTCTCAATGTGTGTGGAGGTGGGTGTGGGCTGGGAATCTCGGGTAGAGACTACTGTAGGTAGTATGTATGTATAAGGTAGTCTGTATGTACAGCGGGCTTTCTGTTCCCCCGGTTGCTCGGCTGGCAGCTAAAGACGCAACGCCATGCATGTTCGCTTCACATCACAATCACCGGCCAGTTGACGGGAAGATCGTGGCTACCGCAATTTGTAGATTGCAGACCTATGCCATGACGGGGAGAAAACATACCAGAGGGCTGGCTGATTAGGTACACACAGCAGTGAATCCCATTCTATCACTGCTCAATATTCAGTGGTCGAATCTGCCACCTTATCTCACCTGTTTCCGTGCCAAGGACCGTCAGCAGTCTAAGAGGAGCGGGGTTGAGATTTATGCTGCTCTAGCTGTCTACATATGTAGATCTCATAGATCATAGTGCCTATCAACTCCGTGGAATACACGAGGGGAGTTGGGGTCTATCCGAATGAACACTGCATAGAATGTGCTCTCATTCTGTCGAACAACGGGCATTCACCCATACTGCGTACGAGACTCGAAGAAACAAATGGTCTATAGATCCCAGACATGCATCTGTAGTAGTCTACAAATATTGGACGAGGATGAAGAAACGTTGAATAAAGAGTGGAGAGCCAGTGGGGGGGACGAAGAAGGATGTCTCGGTCTTTGTCGTTGAAGCTTGAAGGGAACAAAGGTGGGGAAGCAGGGAGGAAGGCCAAGACCCGAAGAGCAGGGATGGTGGAGGGTACGGAGGTACACGTCGCCGAGCTGAGGAGAGCGACATGCGGAGGAAAAAACCATCACGGGCCAGAAAAGGGAAGAAGGCAGGACAGGGATATACCAATAACAGCCACAAGGTCGGGCGCTTAACCCACTATATTTGGCGGGAGCGGTCCAAAAGCGAAAGAATTGGGCCAATGAGAAAAAGGCAGACCCAGAAATTTGGGTAAAATATAGTAACACTGCACTAACAGCAGCCCAATCACATTGACGAGGCTGCAAGAAGGCACCGCTGCCACCCCGCCGCTGCCCGCTTGGCGAGCGAAGACCGGATTCTGCCAGAGGACAGTACATGCCAATGTGGTGCCCAAACCAGCCATCCAACAACCACTGAGCACACACAGTACGGCGCTATTATGCAGCTGGACAGTGGGAAAGAAGTGGGAGAATGGCGTGCCCGGCTGCCAACCATGCCTCGGCCGGCGAACCAGAACGGCTGCTTTTCAACACCCACAGGCCTGTTGCCGCGCAATGCCCCTCAGCACCGCAGGAGTCACACGAAGGCGAGGCTATTATTATAACTCCCCTAGGGCACTACGGAACTGCGCTATCACTGCTCGCCTCACTGTGTTGTACCGCCCTCAGAAGAAGTAAAAGTGTGCTCGTACTGTGCATATTCTGTAAGCGACTAGACAGACGCAGGCCAAAGAAGAATCCTCCCGGCCCGCGCTAGCTAGTGCCGTGGTGGCTAGACCTGCAACCTGCTCGGAGACCGCCCTCCCTCGCACTTGCAACACAGACGTACACATCCCTGGATCGACACTACCAAACACAACATACTTATACTCGACTAGTCGCCTCCTCGCGGGCGAACCTAACCCCCTCCCTTTCTCCTGCGCGACGTCAAACCTCTGGTAATATCAACCTCTCAAGGGTATTTTCAATTTTTTTTTTTAATTGTCATCTGTCCCGAATAGTCTCGGTGATTTGCATCTGCTCCAGACATATCTGGAATATTATAGTATACTCCGTCTAGAAGACTCGAAAGCCGGCAACGGCGACAAGCAAACCACGGGCCATTTTTGGTTTATTTAATATTTTCGTTCCTACTACGATCGTCTCCTATACAGCTCAAGCACACAAACTAGTCACAATGGTTCGTAGCATTCCCTAGGCATTCCGAGTACCCACACATCGCCGCTTTGTGTTAACATTCTCACCAAACCACACAGAACACAATAAAAATTGTGACGACGGAGCGGCCGCTCCACGAAATGCGCCAAAAGGGCCATTTCCAAGACCAATTCTTCAGCTTCCAGGACATGACCTCGAGCGAACGACCGACATCAGTGGCCACAGAGTTTATAGATGTGGATTTAGAGGAGGATGAGGACGAGGAGATTGTTAGCGAGATTGAAGAGGACGATGATTGTGAAAATTCGCCAAGGACAAGTTTGAACTCGGTAAGTCATGGCTATTTACCATTCCACCGGAAACCCCGGTCAAAATCAAGAGAGGGTCTAATTTGCTAACTAAACGCTCGTTTGATGTTTAGTCGGGACAACGAAGTCTGACAACACTCTCATCCTACGATGAAATCCAAACACCCAGGTCGAGCAGGACTCGCGCGGTGTATCCGTTTGATATCGACTCGTTCAAGCAGGTTGAAGGACCCAGGGGACCCCATCTATTCCGCAGCTCGACGTCGTCGTCAAATTCTGCTGAATTCGAAAACGCTCTCTCACTCTCCCCCATCACACCAAAGGCGTCAGCCCCCGATAATTATGCTTCCAGTCTCGAGGAGGCGGATCTAATGCCGACTCCTCGACAACGGGTGGAACCGACATGCTTCACCCGCGAGCCTCTCGACAAGGATGAGCTGGCAAGGTGGCCGCCCGTAATGGTGGCGCAGTGGATGCTCAACGCTGGCGTTGAAGCATGCATGGCGGAGAAGTTTATCGACAACGACATCAGCGGAGCAATCGTGTACACACTCAAGTTTGAAGATCTGAAGGAGCTCGGAATCCAGTCGTTCGGCGTGAGGTCAAAGGTCTGGGAGGAGATTCATGTGCTACGGGACAGCGGGCCCAGCTCGCCCCTGCCAACCACTCCGATTGAGGATACTCCGAGCAAGGAGGTCAAGAAGGAGAAGAAGAACGTGGATGAAGACAAGTGCACCAGCAAGCCCAAGCGATCCCAAAGCTCGCGCAAGAAGCTCCGTCCCGCCCACGAGGACATCATCTCTCCCCTCGAGTCCGTTTCGATCGTCGGGATCGAGCAGATGATGCCCAAGCCCCACCACTGCTCCAAGGGCGAGAACTGCTCCAAGTGGCGTCGCAACCAACGCCTCATCGAGTCCTTCAAGAAGGACCACCCCTTCGTCGACATGGAAAAGGGAGGCGTCATCATGGTTGCCGGCGACCCAGGCAACCCAAACACGGCCGACAAGATCAAGCCTTCCAACCTCAAGCCGACGACCGACGACATTCGCCCCATGTCTGATGCTGTTCCCTCCGTGGTCGCTTCATCCGACGTCCTTGGCCCTGGCACCTGCCCTTCCGTCCAGAATCTCGAGGAGGCCGCCCTCGCTGGTGTTCTCCCCCGTGATCCTCAGGACAATGTGCGCCAGTTCCTCGATTTCCAACATGCTCAGGGTGGCCCCATCCTGAACAGCGAAGTCCCCCCAACGCCTCCCTTCGAAATCTTCCCAGCCCAGCAGCAAAAGCCGCACCAGCAGCTGCGCAGCCTTCCCAAGCTGGCCATCCCAAGTGGCAACAACAGCCACCGTCAATCGGCCGCCTCAATCGCCCGTGCCGCATCTGCCGCTCCCTCCCAGCAGCAACCGCAACCGCAACCGCAACCGCAACAGCAACAGCAACAGCATACCCAGCAGCAAAACCGCCCATCGTTTGTGCCCTACCGCATGTCGATTGGGGATGCTCTGTCGCCCGATCTGCAGAGGGGCCAGACCCCGTACCGATTCGGTACTCCCTTCTCTGACATGGACGTTCCCGTCACGGCCGTTCCCCTCGGACCCGTGGCCCGTGATGCTTCCCAGTCGGTTCCTCCCGACATGAACTACCGCCCTCAGAAGCTTGCCCGTAGCATGTCGCGCGCGTCCAAGCGTCCCTCGGTGTCTGTCATGCCTGCCCTAGACGAAAATAAGCCCGCTTCGCCGGTGGTCTCCCGCTCTCCTCCTCCCCGCCCTGCCACCAGCAGCCCCAACCGTGGCCTTCCTGCTAGCCCCAAGGCATGGAAAGATCAGGGCCTCCCCGCTACTTGCGTTCCTCCCAAGCCCGCCAAGGAGATCAAGAAGCCCGCCCCTCTCCAAGCTCCTCCCCGCGGTGGCTTCTCCTTCTCCAAGACTGGCAGCGCCCAGTCTCCGCCCTCAAGCTCTCCACCTACTGTCACCAAGTTTGACGGTGTCTCCCATGCCGGCCCCATGCGCAAGCGTAGGACCAAGATGCTCCGCCATGAGTGGCACGAGCACTACTTCACTCTCAAGGGCACTCGGCTGAACATGCACGAGGATGCCAACAAGATCGAGCGCACACTTGAGTACATTGATGTCGATGACTACGCCATTGCCTGCAGCAGCATGGTCTCCACCAACAAGCTCAAGAGCGCTTTCCGCTCCGCCAACATCGGCATCGGCAAGGACCACAAGAAGGACATCGGCGGCTTCAGCTTCCAGCTCATCCCCCAAGACGGGAAAGGAGGAGCCAAGTTCCTCAAGAAGCGCGAGTCCCACCTCCCCGCTCGTCCTTCCGGCGACAGCGCCCAAACTCTGGTCCCGCAGGAGGGCGCCAACGGCACTGGTAAGACCCACCACTTTGCCGTCAAGGGCCGCGACGAGCGCATCGACTGGATGCGCGAGCTCATGCTCGCCAAGGCCCTCAAGCAGAAGGGAGAGGGCTTCGAGATTTCGAGGAACGGAAACATGATTTGAGAAATTTTCGACTTGTTTGAGTTTCAATCTCACCAATACATCTCCCATCCATCCACACTCCACTTTCTTGCATTCCAACCACTCCACCTGCCCCCGCTGTACGCATGAACTTGTCACTCTCTTTTCGATGATGCTCGATGCGGAAAAAGGAAAATTTGTTGGCGAAGGAAAACGTCAGTGCATCACATCAATCATCTAACTATATCATGTTTAAGGGGGTGTATATGTTTTTTTTTATGTTTATTTTCTATGTATCTGTCTGTCTGCGTGTCATTTTCTTCCTGGGCCATGTTGATGTTGGCAGCTTAGCGCTTGATTCTCTCACGACATATATATTTCTTTTTTTCAATTTCTTTTTCTTTTTTTTCAAAGGAAGCCGGACCTCATCTACTTATACCACGCTATTTACGGAAAGGCATTGGTCGGCGTTTACTAGTTTTGGGTTTCGAGATATACATTTATAGTACTGTTTCGGCACTCATACGGGTCGACTTTTCCCTAGCCATACTTCTTCTCATCATGATTCTCTGTTTCATTTCAAGATAGCTAGCCTCAAACATTTAAAACTACATTCTTATCTAGAAGCTGCCCGATGCGTATCAAACATATTGCCGTCTTGCGAACGTGAACGCCGATCAGATTTGCTATCTGCGCACTCTGCTTCTCTCACCAGCAGCATACTTCTCCACAACATCACGAGAACTGACCACACCAACGGAAGGCCAGCGGGAAGACCTAGTCAGAGTGTGGGAGGTCTTCGTCGACGAGATCCCGGACACTCGCCCACCCAAATTTATTCTTCATCCCATCCCGCTACTTCTCTCACTATCTAAGCAGGTGTGTGGGTAGGCAGGCATGTAGTTCAACGTGCTCACCATATGTTGTACCACCCCGTCAAGCTTGGAATTCTGTAGGAACCGAGCAGTATGTCTTACCCTTGGGTGCAGACACACCCCAAGCCCACACACGCACGCGCGCACACACACACATTGATGTATGTAGGGCATGCGCTTTCTTGTCCTACGCTGTACCTACATTCACGGCTCGTTCATGTCCACCCAAACCCTACCACACTACCATTTCGGCCCAGGCTTTCGTGGTCCTTTACCCCTACGCCATTTCCTTCATTTTTGTGTTACCACGACTACCCGACTACTTCTTTTTTGCATGTGACTCGAAAAGGAAGGGATTGAATGAAAGCCGGAAGTTTTCCAGAATAGCGGTATAATTTGGGCGCCTGACTGAATGTACATACTGTACTGTAACTATTCTCCTACTACTCAGGTAGTGGGAAAGTACTGCAAGTAACTTGAGCTGACCTGATTGGCATGGACATGGACACACCCCCACCATCAAGATGCCGGGCTTGGGCGGAGTATAACGTCTCTCAACGGCTGATGGCGCTTGACATTTTTATTGCCTGCTAATGCTACATACTACATACTTGCTTTACCCCATTCACCATACATGGGATGAGGAATGAATGAAAATCAGTTTCTGTCCAAGCATGGTTATGGATGCTGGACGGGGATTGACTAAAGTAGACTAGACGGGAGCAACGTAATGCCAGCCAACCCATGAAGGCTCAATATTCCGCCGCGATAACTGTAATACAATACACGCTTTCCCCTAGTGTATGTATGATATGACATGATACGGATTCTAAGAGGATAGATGCTACGTCTAGTCATCCACCCGTCCCGATCTCGCTCTCTGCCATTCATATTCCCCCCCCTCCCTTCTGCACATGCCGAGCAGTGCGATATAGGTAAACACACCGTATCACATATGCCGTGATTAGCGTCGGCACACCTAGGTGTACCATGTGTAATCTCAAGTCTCAAGTCTCAAGTCTCAAGTCACACCCGAACCAGTCGAGGGGCTTCTTCTGCACACAGTACAACAAACCATCCATCCATCCATCCATCCTACCCTATCCCAACCCACCCAGCACCAGGCATGACGGACCACTCACTATCTACCATATAAACCCCGAGACAAGCTATGTACATAGGTGTATCACCAAACCAAAGACACGAAACACTTGTCGTGCCGCTGGAAACGTAGAGGCGCCACAAAGATACACACGATGGGTACATGACGAGATGCTGATTCACTATTACACTGCTTGCTACGCTATTTCTGGAAATGGCTCCAACGCCCGTCCGATCGAGCCATCGGATCAGTGCATCCTTGTGCCAGGCGGGGTGGGGGGGGGGACAACATATACGCAGTGGTTCGGGACGTGTCTTTCCGACATGCACAAGAAGAGCGCTGGATGCACGTACGCACGGCATCTACAACATGTACGTAGCTGGAGGTGCTGGGCTCTGGGCGCCGTTGGGAAAAAAAAAAAAGGCAGTCGGAACGAAACGTATCGTGGACCAAGGGGGGGGGGGGCAATGCTATACAAGCGGTCGCGGTATTGCCGCAAACGCCGGAACTGGTAGATCCAATCCCCGCGAAATGGATTCCGACATCTACCAGTAATGACTGGATATCGCATCCCTGGCTGGATTATAGCTAAAATAAAATACCTACCAAGCCGTACCCTGGCATGGGCTGTTTGGGGAATTGATTAGTTACTTTGCCTAGAGGCCACATACCGGCCAATCTTGGTTGTCTGCGGGACCTCTGATTGGAGATTCCCATATAAACACCACTCCTACTGGTTGGGCTTGGACCGGCTGCCGAAGTATCTGTTCGTCTAGACCCTCTTTAAACAGAAATCGAAATAGGGACCACGTATTCACCAGCTGGAAGACCATGGGAGACACAATCACAACCGGAGTACGGTTAGGTCACAGTAGAGAAGCACCGACATATATCACGACGGTTCAAAAATGATACTGATAAAAACAACAAGGCCGGAAGACATGCTGTTTCAAACTCCTCGCAATACCGTGTATGATATGCCATGCTACCAATGCCTCATGCAAAAAACCGCCCCGCTTACTCCTTATTGCCCTTCCTACTCTCCAGAACCCTCAACACATCTTCCGCTCGATTCCCGTCCCCCTTCCTCTTCTTCGGGCCCCTCTTCCTCTTCTGATTCCTTTCCCCATTTCCTCCTTCCCCACCGTCATCCTCGTCTCCCCACCTATCCAACTTAATCCCCTGCTCCTCAGCTTCCGCATCCTCCTCATCCTCAAGCCTGCTGGTGCCAAAGCCCATGTCCATGTCCTCGGCATCCCTATCATCGTTCTGCAGCATCCTGCGGCGTCTCTCTTCCCTCGCCTTCGCCACCTTGTCCTCCGCCATGGACGCCTCGGCGCGGTTAATGGACGCCGCTTTCTTGATGGCCGCCAGGATCGTCGGGTCAGACATGGACGGCGCTTTGAGTTCTTCCTCCGAGGCGAGCTTGGTCTTGGAGTCCGCGAAGTAGTTTTTGGGACCGCTAGGCTTAGGAGGTGGTGGCATGGCAGCACTGTCATCGTCCTTCGCCTGGGAGTTTGCTGTATCCTTGACCTGCTTCTCATTCCTCCTACCCTCGTCATCTTCGTCAGAATCCGAATCAGACCCAGCACTCATTCCAGCAAGAGGATCATAATCATCTCCCGCCTCACCAAATATATCATCTCCAGAGTCCTCTTCTTCCACCTGTTGCGCATCCTTATACTGCTCCGGTACTTCCATACCCAAAGGTTTCACATCCTTGTCAGGCATCATAGCTAGTCTTTCCTTCTCCCTCGCCTCCTCATCGCCAGCCATCTTCCTTACTTTCCTGCGCTCGTGACCATCTTCATCCACGATGATGAGGACTTCCCTCCCTTTACTGTCACGTTCGACCCGAGTGCCTGCCTTATTGTTCTCCGTGATCTTCCTGAAACCGCCGCCTAGTCTTGATGATTCTTCCTTCGCCTTTGCTGCTGCTGCTGCTGCCGCACGAGCTGCCTTCATGTCTGCTAATATTTGATCTCGCGTGCGCTTCCTGCCGGGCACTAGCGATGGGGGAGCCATTTGGCCCTTCTTGATCGACTTTTCTTTTTGTATAGCCGTAACATCTTTGTGCTCGAGCTGGTCGAACGCTGCGTCTATATCCTCTTCCTGCTCCTCGTCTTCCTTCGACTCGGCATCAGGCTGTGACTCTGCTTCCTCCTCCGGTGATTGACTCTTCTTGATATTGTCCGGGTTGTAAACATCTTCTCCCTTTCGTACCCTTTCCAGGAGCTTAAAATCCAGTCCCTTGACAAGATGCGTGCTAGACAGATCCCCGCCAGCAATTTGGCTGCGCAACTTGTCGTAGGTTTCCTGATCGATCTCTTCCTTCTTAAAGGACGCCTCTAGCGCCTTTAATCGACTCGCTCGGTCGTCTTCTTCTTCGCTGGTTCGCAGCTTCGATCGGTCGACGTATCCTGCCGCATGTTTGGGCCCTCGTGATGCTTTCGTCTGGCCTTGCTCCTGTTCGGCTTGTTTTCGCTCGGCTAGTTGTCGCGCAAAGTCCTTGTGGGCTACTCCTGATATTGATCGCCTGGAACCAGCTAAGTAGTTAGCAAATAGGGACATAATATTGGAGATTTCGGGACAATGAAATAACTTACGGTGTCATTGGAATGCTTGCTTTCATCCTCGACCCCAGAGCTCGAGGGGCCGCTGGGCGCGATGCGCCAGTTGGGCTTGTAGCATTGTTGCTAGAATTTTTGGGAGAATCACTCGCGTTGACGAGTCTTCGAAACTGATCGTTGTTCATGTCGGGTTATGAATGTGATATGGCAGGTCACTACAGGGTTGGATGACGACCTTTGGTTTTTGCAAGAGTGAATTCAACATTGAAAGGAATAGGCAGCCTTGTTTCTCGAGGCTGGAGACAAAGGATCATGGCGCCCATTAAGGAGCTGGGTGTATCATGTGACCACGTGCCGCGAACCCCCCGCTTGACGTCACATCCTGGAAATGCCGTCGCGTACCGTGGAGTTTCTTGACGCCGGGACTGCACAATCCTAGGTTGGAGGCGCAAATAGATGACAAATGCGCCCCTTCCTGTGAACTGAGGTTGCCTATTTTCATCGAGCCAAGCTCACATTGTGAATATGGGCAACTTTGCGAATCTTCGAGTCCTCCTTTTTATTATATCATGATCATCAGGTCTTTGCTGCACTTTCCAACGTGAAGTCAGGGCCCAAGACCTTGCGCCCGCCCTAAAACCTCGGCAAAATGGGCAGCCTGCTCGACAAGAACTCCTCCGCCGTGCGCAAGCGCATCGAAAACCACACCTTCCCAGACGAAGATGGGGACGAGTACGAAGCCAGCACCTTTGACGGGCTCGGCGACTACTTCCGCCGCAAGAAGATTAAGCTGCAGAACCTTGATGCGGAAATCCGTGCCTCGGCGGGGGACACTCCGCAGATCTTCAAGGGAGTGGTGGCTCATGTGATGGGATACACGCAGCCGCCTTTGCACGTCATCCACAAGATGTTGGTTTCCCATGGCGCCGGGTTTTTGCAATATCTCGACTCCAAGACGATGGCGACTCATATCATTGCTTCGAATATACCGCCGAAGAAGGCCGTGGATTATAAGAATTACCGGATTGTGCGGCCACAATGGGTGACGGACTCGATTGCCGCCGGAAAACTGCTCCCATGGTCGGATTATAGACTTGTGGATGAGGCTGGGCCGAGGCAGAAGATGATCAAGTTTGATGGAGGAAAGGTCACTTCTCAGGCCAAAACGCCACAATCGCAGAGCTATAAGGAACATTCACGCCGGAGCTTCTATTCCCAGCAGCTCCAGAGCTCGGCAGGGAGCAGCGATATACCATCTACGAGAAGTGTTAGGAGGAATGATGCCTTACAGTTCGACAGTCCTCTGGCATCTAAGAGTGACTTGTCCCCGGGCGTCTTTGGAGATGTGGAGAGGATGCACATTGATACGCCGACGAAGGGTCCGAATGAACCGTTCGTGTCGGATTCCTTCAAGACAAACGCAGGAGAATGTCAGCCGCACTTCAAGATGCCAGCACCCCCAGTCCGCTCCGAATCGTCGAGCGGCAGCGGCGGCCATGGTGCGGTATCAAGATCAGAGACCCCCCATTATAGGCACCTCCAACCCCCATCACACAACGACCGCTCAGTTTTCCAGCGCACGAGTGAAATGACGTCCGAAGCACACAACAAGATGCTCCTTTCCGATCCTAAAATACGCCAGCAATCCAGCGCAAACCCAAACTTCCTCAAACAATTCTACGCCGAGAGCCGGCTTCACCATCTATCAACATGGAAAGCAGAGCTCAAGACCAAGATGCAAAAGATGGCCAACGAAAGCCGGTCCAAGCAGCAACAGCAGAAATCTGCCCCGAAACGAATACCAACGTCTCGTCGCTACGTCATGCACGTCGACTTTGATAGTTTCTTCTGCGCCATTTCCCTCAGAGGTGCACCAGACTACGTGGATATGCCCGCCGCTGTGGCCCACGGAAACGGCACGGGGTCGGAAATAGCGAGCTGCAATTACCCTGCCAGGAAATTCGGCGTCAAGAACGGGATGTGGATGAAGCGGGCTTTGGAGCTGTGTCCGGACATCAAAGTCCTTCCCTATGACTTTCCGGGGTACGAAGAGGCAAGCAAACACTTCTATGAAGCAATCCTTCAGGTCGGCGGGGTGGTGCAGAGCGTTAGCGTCGACGAGGCGCTGGTTGATATCACTGCCTCGGCAATTGCTGCTAGTGGGTCCAGCGGCGCCCCCATGGAGGGCGCCGATACTCTCCGGGCGGAACAGCAGAGATGCGACGCGATTGCGACAGATTTGAGGAGCGAGATCAAGAAGAGGACGGGATGCCACGTCTCTGTTGGCATCGGGGGGAATATTCTTCTGGCTAAGGTGGCGTTGCGGAAGGCGAAGCCCGCTGGTCAGTATCAAATCAAGCCGGCGGAGATCCAGTCCATCATAGACGAGTTGAAAGTCGAGCAGCTTCCTGGAGTAGCATATTCTCTAGGAGGAAAATTGGAAGAACTCGGAGTGAAGCTCGTCAAGGACCTACGACAGGTATCCAAAGAACGACTGACTAGCCATCTGGGTCCCAAAACCGGCGAAAAGCTCTTCGAATACGCCCGCGGCATCGACAGGGTCGAAGTGGGTGATCAGCCACCCCGCAAGTCTGTATCGGCCGAGGTGAACTGGGGCATCAGGTTCATAAACCAACAGGAAGCCGAGGAGTTCGTGTGCAACCTGTGCCGCGAGCTCGAGCGACGGCTCCTGAACGAGCAGGTCAGGGGAACAAACTTGACCATGAAGATCATGCGACGGTCACCGGATGCACCCTTGGACCCGACGAAACACCTGGGCCACGGGAAATGCGACACCTTCAACAAGAGCACCGTATTTGGGGTTGCGACGCACGATGCCAATGTCATTCGGAAGGAAGCGGTGTCTATACTACGCTCTTTCAAGTTCAGTCCCGGCGACCTGAGGGGCTTAGGTGTACAGCTCACGAAGCTGGAGCCGCTCAAGCAGTACTCGAGTGCTGCTCCGGACGGAAGCCAGAGGAGGCTTGCTTTCGGCCCGCCGCCGACGATGGGGAAGAATGGAAGAAGCGATCCCATCGAGGAGCCGGTGGGTGATAGACATAGTGGCGGCCCAATGAGCGGGTTTTCGTCGTCCAAGAGGGACATGAAGGATGATCCCATCGCGGACGATCCCCTGACGCCCAAGAAACACAAGCTCAGCAAGTCCTCCGTACATCCCGTCCTCGCCCTTTCCAAAGCAGGGGAGAAGGACACCAAAGCAAATACGCCCCTGAATATCTCTGGCACGCAGTTCATCATGCCGAGTAACCCTGATCCTGCGGTTCTCAACGAACTACCCCAGGACATACGATCCAAGCTCCTGGCGCAGGGAAAGAAGCAGTCGGGAGCAAAGACAGACTCGCCGTTCGCGGTTATGGGAGGCGGGAGTGGGACAGGAGGGGGCCGTGGAATAAGAGAGCCGTCCCCCTTCTCCCTCGCTCAAGGGAAACCTAGCAGGTCTGGTAGTGCGGCTACGGTTCCAAGTGCCATGCCCGCGGACATAGATCCAGAGGTCTTCGCCTCACTGCCCGAGGACATGAAGGCAGAGGTACTGTCGTCCTACGGAATAGCCCCTACATCGTCGTTAGCCGGCAGGATGATGACCCTCACGCACTCGCCCAAGGACAAAGCGGCTTCAAGAACTCAAACCAGGAGAGGTACATCACCATCCAAGCGCGGCGGAGGAATAAGAGACATGTTTCATAAACCATCACAACAGGGACAAAACCTTCTCCTCAGAAAGCAACAATCTACGTCACCATCACCACTTCTGCCCCCCACCACAGGGGACGCCCATATCAACATCACCGCAAAATCGACCACCCTGTCAAGGCCCTCCACTGCCGGAAGTGCAGCAGCAGCAGCGAGGGCTATACCAGCCGAGGGCGATGCCGAAGACCGAGAAATCGATCCGCCAGACCCAGAATTCCTCGCCCAGCTCCCCGACGACGAGGCGCGGGACGAAGCAATATATCAGTACGAAATGCTCTTTTACGAGCGAGATCGTCGTAAGAAGCAATCTGCTGCTGCTGCTGCCGCCGGTGGTGGTAACGGGCCACCCCCCATTCTCCTACGATCAGAATCCAGCCGTGAAACCCGCAGCCACGGCCATCGCGACGCCCTGGAAAGGGAAACCGAGAGCGCAGACGCAAACACAGACATGGACGTCGACCCCGACCTCGACCTCGACCCCGACCCCTCGACCAGAACAAAAATCACCTTCCCCCCGATGCCAGAAAAAGCTTCCTTTTCCTCCAAGCCCAGCGGCGGCGACGGCCAATCCACCGAAGAAGTCAAAACCATGCTCCGCGCCTGGCATGCCTCCACCAGACACAACGGTCCTCACGCGAAGGACGTCAAAGTGTTCGAGCGGTATCTCGGCCGGGTCGTGAAAGACGAGAAGGACGTGGAGAAGGTGGTTTGTCTTGCCAGGTGGTTGGACTGGTTGGTCGAAGAGGGCGGAAGCGGCGCTAGAGGAGGAGAGCCGGAGTGGAGGTGCTTCGTCCAGGAGATCAAGGAGGAGGTGCAGAAGGCCGTTGCGGAGAGGGGATTTCCGAGGCTGAAGTTTTGAGGAGGCGGGCGTGGACTGCCTCACATGTGCGAGTTGGATTCGGCCAGAGGTGAGCGTTTCTTCGCAATGGCTAGTTGATGCTGATTGGATAGATTGTCTCGAAGTCGTGATATTATTGTTGTCTCCCTTCCTGTATGAGTTGTCAATTATGGATACCCTGGTGTGTATACTAGTACTTGCTACCTTTCCTGCGTTCTAGTTCATATTGTTGGGGCGGAATTTGAAGCCTCGTGTGTCTGTTGTCAATTCAGGTCCACATATCGAACACTCGTATCAGGATGCCCAAGTCACCAAAATCGGCAATACTCGAATTCAACCCCAAGTTTAGTCTACCTCAGATACACTGCTCACGAATGATCTGGCTACAGATATACTGTATGTCTAATAAGTGGCATTTCCCTGAGCCTATCCTCTTTTTTTTGTCCTATCCCAAATAATCGCAGGTATCGTGAAACGAATGAGTAGCACCAAAACGAAGGCCGCTGGCTAAATTAAAGATTAGCCACCATAACGATAGATTCGTATACCCACATGCTCAAGAACGTCAAAAAGACCATAATAATGATAAATGTAGATTTTTTCTGAACGTGGGTTGTTGTAGACAACCAAATTGTGGGTTTGGGGTTATACGCTTATGGTAGATATAGAAATGGATATATAAAAATATGCAAATAACACAATGCTAGGCCTTATCCCGCGCGCGAAGATGATTGAAAAAGATGGTTCCAAACTGATGTGGTATATAAGTTGCTAAAATACATGTGATGAAGAGCTGTAGCAAGTTCTGATTGGTATAATAATGGACCAGATGGTAAAAACGACATTACCGCCATAGAGATGAGGGTATACGAAGGAATATATATGAATTTCCACGGACAGGAAAACTAGGCCGGAAATACAGCATTGGTCGATGGCAGCATCGTCCACACGGTGTTCAGGATCACCTAGTCAGTGCGACAAGTCGAGGACGAAGCGTCGAAGCGTAGGTAGGGAGGAGGGGCTCGAAAGAGAAATAGCAAACGCCGTTGTCGTCATGATGATCATCTTCTTGGTCGTCTCGTCGTAAGAGAGAACTCATCGTACAACTCCATTAAGGACACCGTGCATTATTACTTGGATCCAAGGCTCGCTTCAAAAGTTGATTCCTTGGTTTGCAGTGGGACCGGTGGGGGTTTCCGGCACATCTGGGATCTCCTCCCCGGCTTTCTTGCCGAGTGTTAGTTGGCTCAGACTAAGCGTCCTAGCGGCTTTTCGCCCACCCTCACCATCGTCCTCCCTTAGTTCCTCCCCAAATGCACCGTAGCCATAAGCAGTACCGGGAGTGATTTCTTCCCTGGGAGTCTCGAAGGCTTCGCTGTAGGAAGCGTCGTCGTCAACCGAGGCTTCAACTGCTGTCGCCTCCCGAGCCAGCCTCCCCTCGCGTTCGGCTTCGTCCTCGTCATCTGAATCCTCATCAAATGCAGAGAATGTGCCCAGTGACTTGCCGGTTTCTGGAGCGTCCTGCTGCCGCACAGGAATGCGGATATGCTGAGGGGTGGCACCACTGCTTGGGCCATTACCAGAGGATGAGAGGAAGTCGACACGCGTTGTAAGAGACCTAACCTTGGCTTCAAGTGCCAACCGTGCATTCTGTTCGGCAGTTATGAGCGCGACAAGGTTAGCATACTCGTCTCTTTCTTCGCTCGTCCTAGGGGGAATATGTAGCTGTGGTAAGCTAGTTGCCCCCCTGACCGTAGAGTTTGACGTTGGGCGGCTAGTGCTTTGGAGGTATGGTGGTATCGCGGAGGCTGTGGTAGCGTGAGGGTAAATGCTCTCGGTGAATGTTGGGGCCTCGCCAAACGAGAGATAGGAGCTGTTGTCAGTTGTGGAGTAGACGGCTGGTATCGGAGGCACTGATGTTGTTGCAGTGGTGAATGAAGAAGCTGGCTGGCGGTCATCCGACACGGCAATTCCTAGGCCTGGTGCGGCCGGGGAATCAGACGTGGCAGGTCGCTGGGGGCTAGATGGCTCTTGGCGCATCGGAAAGCTAGCCGAGCTCTGGCACAACTCGTGAACGACACGTTCGAGTGTATGCATGCGAAACTCGAGGCTGTGTATCCTCGTCTCGATGCTGGCAGCATGGGTTATCTTCATTCCTGCCATCTCATTCATACTAGCAACTGTCCCTGGGAAGGTGAATGGCTGCGGAGGCGTGTGTGGTACTATGGGGTGCGAATTAGGTCCCAGGTGGTGTGGTATCGCCGATATCTCGGGTATGGTGGCGCTAGCATCTCGACCGGTGTTTGTAGCAGAGCTGTGCTTCTCATTGCCCTTCTCCCTCTCGTCACCGTCGCCGTCACCATCGTTGTCACCATCTGGCGCATTCGACGATAAGGGGGAAAGGAAACCCGGATCATAACTTTCCCTCCAGTACCGTATCTCCTCGCTGCGCTTGCGCACATCCACGAGCTGGCTCTCAATGTCCCCCAGTCCGGACAAGGAGCGAGACCGGCGCCGCGACCCTAGGTCGGAGGTTATGGCCATACCAATCTTGTCTGGATCATCTCCACCTTCCAGCTCCATGCCGGACAGCAGACGGCTGCCGCGGCCGTGGGTGCTTGCCGGTCTCGGCGAGAGACCACCCCAACCTTCCGTGCGTTGAATCTGAAATAATCGACCAGAAGATGTCGCTCCCCTCCTCCTACCAGTGCCCGGATCTGCCTGTATCGAGTTCCTGGCGCTTTCTATTGCAGTTATGTCATCTGGTCCAATGGAGTGAGACCGGAGTGCTCGGTCGAACTCTGTGATGGGAAGTGATGCGGACCGCTTGGGTTCTGAACCGCGATCGCGGTCGGCTGGGCGGCTACTAAGGGCCGTAGGGTCCTTTGCCGTAAGAGCAGTCTGTTAGTGGGATGTCCCGCGTATCAATATTTGTGTAGTTGTACGGATATAAGGATGAGATGTAGGACGGGATAAGCATAATGCACCATGATGGGCAAATCACTTACACTTCTATGCTGGCTTGTACTTGGCATGTGAGCCATATTTTCGTTTGCAGAGCCTTCTATACTACTTAATGCCGCTGTCTTCTTTCTCCGTCCAAACAACTTTCCTAGCGCAGTGCGCAACGTCGACTTCTTGCGCTGGGGTGCATCCCGACTATTGCCGGTTTGACCGGTAGAAGCGGCGCTGACAGTGGAGTATCGAACCGTGCTGTTCACATTGGTCCTACGTGGGGGCGAGTCGCGAGGTTTCGGAGGGGATGACTGGTGTCTCGGAGGTGAGTTTCCTGATCGGGGAGGTGATGTGCTTGGTCTTGGAAGCGTCGCCGAGAATGATTGCCCTCGGGCGTGGTACTCCCGGCTCACCGGTTCTGGTGGTACCGGAACGGCTGGTGGTTCTCTCTCCGGTTGTGACGGCGCTGAAGTCGACATCGGCATCGGCATTGTGCCTTGCTCCGCGTGGTCTTGGGTTTGTGTGGTTGATAAAGTTGAAGCTCCTGGCGGTGGAGGCGCTAGCGGCCGCTCTCCGTCGTGGTGTTCGTCACCCACTTGCGTCGCCACTCCAGTGCCGGGATTACGGATGGGGAATTCGTCGTCGAGGGGCGACGGTATTGGAATCGGATTGGAGATTGTCTTGCCGCGTACTGTGGACTGTCCGCCTGTCCTGGGCCTTGCCGGGCTCGTGGCGTTCCTCCAAAGGCTAACCTTCATAGTGGCCCAGCAGGCCGGCCGTAGGGCTAGGCTGGCTGGCTGGCTGGCTGGCTGCAAACTCGGTCGACGAATGGAACTGCCGAGACGAGAAGCTAATCAAAGCCAGGCGGGCGAGAGGCGGCCAAGAGGAAGAAGATATTGATGTGACGAGTGCCAGCCGCTGATGGTGCAAGCCATGAGGTGAGATTTGCTCAAGGTTTTGTTGGGGTTAAATAGGTGTATCCTCGACGATGAAGGCGGGAGGCAAGTTGTAGTTGTACCTATTCCCACGGCCCTTGGATTGCTGCTTCAGGTAGAATGCCAAGCCGCTGTCACGAATCGCATGGCCAAGGAGATAGTTACTTATGCGCCCTTTTGAGAAGAGCTATTAAGGAAAACAGCAACGGACAACAGAAATAATAAAAGGGGGGGTTATGGACTGGAGGTCCCCGCAGGCATGGATGTTTAAAGGGACAGGAAGAAGCCTGACCAGTGCCTACAAAGTCATGCTCATGTCCTCCGGCGGGAGGGATGGCGGGAATAGGGTGAAAAAGGTGAAAAAGAAAAAGGTCACCACCGACTACACCACTCTCTACATGGAAACGGAAAGCAGGAAAAGTGAGAGGGAAACTGCAAGTGGCATGAAACGAGCAACCGGCGCCAATGAAGTATTAATGTCTGCCTCTCATGCTGTAATGCGCCGAACTTTGCCAAGTGAACCAAGAGCAGGGATGACAAGGATAGGTGGGATGACGAGACGAAGGAGGGGCCCGGGGTCCCCAGGACAGGCAGGCTTACCACTACTTTTACTGGAAAGGGACCAGGGTAAGCAGGGTGCGTGGAGGGAGGGTGGATACGGCTTTCACACGACCTTTTTTGGAAGCAACAAGGGTGGAGCTCTTTCCTCGTACAGAGTAGCCCCAGCAAGCCAGGGTAGCCTTTTCTCTATCGAAAACCACCGCCGGTCCGTCAGCAGGCTGTATCAAGCTGTACACCCGTGCCATTCCAACTGCAGCCGCTTTCGGGGTTTTACGCCAGTGCTGGCATCAAAAACAACCTGAAGTGATGGCGGACGGAGAAGATGAGGAAAGGCTCGTGCTGAGGTGACACATCCCCGGTTTTGTTTTGTTTTATTCCTAGCTCTTGAAATAGTATTCCGTCCATCCATCCATAATCCGTACATACAGTACTTCTATTGCAGTTTCACAGTTATATGTGGACCCACTGGCGACAGAGTGCAGATGCGTTAGTAGTGCTCAGTGTCTATGGGTATTGTCATCCAGCGTTGGACGACATTAATCAGTCTGCACACAATCTGCCTGCTACTGTAGGTACACTTCGCTTTTGTCGATACGTTTTGTCCAATGTTAGTACGCCTTCGTCTTTGTTATTGCAGAATGGCTGTTTGATATCCATAGGACCAAGACTCGCATGTACGAGGGGAGGCACTGGCGGCACCGAACGGACGCTCGAGAGCCTGTAGATTGTCCAGATTGTCAACGACGAATGCATGTAGTGTTTACGATGCCACAATGCCAGATAATAGCCATAGTGATACTACTGCATGCTATATCATCCGTAATTGCTCAGCATTCCTCGCTGGTGCATAAAATGTGCAAAGTGGTCGGCCGGCGGCGTGATCAGATCTCAGAGCCTCCAATGCAGCTTGCAGAGCGCTATTTCTTCGTCGACATGAGACGCAGTAGTGCCGACACCATGCTTGATCATGGCAATCCCTATTGGCCCCCTTCCACCTCATATCATACCCAAAAAAACACAACATGTCCCTAGGTCTCACGGATTGTGCCAAGGAAACCCCCGAAACCTGAGACTGCTGCTCTGGCCCTCCGCCCCTCCTTCCACACTCGCACACACGATGATCTCTGATGATGAGGGGATTTGTTGTTGCTGTCGGATCTATACACCAAAGCTGGAAGTTTGCGGTTCGCGGAGTGGACTTGTCGGTGAGCCTACGGAGGTACTATTGGGGAGCTATTCCTTAACCGATGTCATGGGAGAGACATTGGGCAATAGAGAATTACAGAAAGATTCGAGAGAAGCGTGCTACAGAAATGATAGACTTGTGTCTCTACGGTACGAAGTACAATACGTAAATGTCAAAAAAAGAGGCTCTATGCTACGGCCGGATGGCCCACATTGAGTTCTGTCCCCCAAGCAGCTAATTGCGGACTAGCAGTACTAATTCCAAGGCTTGCCTGATGCCATCTTGGTGCCTTTTTCCTTTCTTTTTTCGCTTCCTAATCGCACCCTAAGGTTGGTGTAGGTACGAGAAGAAGGACAGAATCGAGGCCGAGATCGACGAGGGCGAGTCCGGAGGTGAGATAACGGCTCAATATATCTCGAACTTTCGAATCGATAGACCGCTTGACTATCGATCATTCCGCCTGCCAGGAGATATCCAACATTCGTCCCGAGTTCTGTCCGTGGCTAAACCGCCTCAATTCGCATCCTTCTTCCGTCTGCCCACCGTCAACTGCGCTAGCCATTTGAGGCTTCGAACGAGCTGCGATAGGCCTGACGGTGGCTTCTAAAGTTTGGGGGCGGGATGCCTAGAGACGACTCTAGTCACAAACCACTGTTGTCGCTACATAGTACGCCAGAACGAGTCGAAAGGAACGCAGCTACGCCCGGCATTGAATATTGAGCGATGGCACATCTTGAGGCTGCAACTATCATCAGCCTTCACCTATTTATATTGAGCCACAAAATACCACATCTTGTAGCTAGCAGGATCATCCGCATGTATGATGCAGCTGAGAGGTCACCGAGACGACCTGCATCCGTCAATATTTCTTTCAACCCAGCTTCGCTCACCGAACGTGTAGATTGGGCAACGGGAAGAACAAGACCATTCAGCCAGACTTTCCCCTTAGCCGGTCATCTCCACGGCGGACGATTGGCTATCAGTGTTGGATTGTGCTTGGGGCTGTTGGTGCATCGGAGGATTAAGAGCAACCACGAGAGTGTCTAGGTGGGTGAGATAGCCAGCGTTCACCCACTCAAGACTTATCGAAGGGTGCCAGAAAACAGCAGTATCCGTGGTTATCCCACAAGCCGCGCCTTCCCTCGCATGTGTTTTGCGCGCCTTCCTGGCTCTGTGGTCTTGTGATGCTGCCGCCGTCGCTACGCCCTATCCAGTTGTGGGTTGGAATGGATCAATGGCAGGCACACAGATCGCTCCTTCTCCACCACCATGCCCGAAAACGTGCAGCACATCCAGGTGCGCGTATTGTCCTCAAATGAGAAAGCAAAGAGCGGGCGAGGTCAGCGCCTCCATCCCTTGGCTTGAGTCTTCCGTTGTAACGCCGCTTAGCAATATTCAAAGTCATGGATGGTTTTGGTGTTTCAACAATAAACTCCGTGCTCGTCCGATCGAGGCCGCCGCCACATTTCCTTCATTCTTCCCCTTCGCCGCTAGCCGTGCAGAAGCCGAAGCAGAAGGAGCTTCGAAAAAGTAGCAAGCACCAACAAGTCGCAGGCCTCAGGCACATGGACAGATATCTTTTGTAACGTGAGAACAGACACTTGAAGTCGCTCCTGTGCCACCAAACAAAACGGTTTGGAACAAAAATAAACCCTCCGTCTCAGCTTCTTCAGATGATGCTACCGAGCACCTTCCCGAGCACAACACCGAGCTCTTTATGCATCGGCAAATAAGCGCGCTCAAGATTCAGCGCCACGCCAGCCACCACCCGAAAGCCAAGCTGAAGGCTGTCAAAGCTGCATCTCGAGCCTCGGATACCCTCAGATGGAGAGGAGGTGGTGATGGACTCAACAAACCATTTTTGAAGCCATCTCTGTGCTGCGACTGCGGTAAATCCGTTTCGGACGGTCGAGGCTGATCATATTATATTAGTGGGGAACAGGACACACAAGGTAGCATCCAAAAAAATCTGATGAGAGCGAGCCAAAGCTGGCCAGCGGACGTCACTTCCTCTCGGGAGGCTCAAATACGACTTTACCATACCACAATACTCGCCTTTTTACTGCACGGGCCTGGAACGGCCGACGGAGGGGGCATTCTTTTAATTATTATCACCAAGATGGCACACATGATTGCAGGAGAAAATACCAAGAATGTCGGCCTATCGTGTGCACACACCGTGGCTATCTGTGCATCCATGGACACGAAATGATCACGTACATATGTATGTGCGTGTGGGGAGGCCCGAGGGGGTTTGATCGACTAGCGAAGGCGGGCACCATATTGGTAAGGGGGGTTGCGTGCTATTATCAGCTTCAGGGCATGTCTGGCAGCCCTGCTACGGACGTTGACAGACGTCTTGAACTCTTGAGGCAGAAGCCCGGGTAAGTGCTAGTTACCTAACCATGAACCAATGTAGCATAAGCCATCTCTCCTATACTCATTTTCATCTAGGAGTACATACACTCGAAATTTCAGAGAGCCTTCACAGCTTCCATTATACCCATTGAGCTTACATCCTTCAAGGAAGCACGCTCTTGGGTCCCTTGCATGGAAAATATGGACAGCACATGGCCCCTCCTCCTCAGTCTATTCCATATTTTACCATCCCAGCATATTTTCCAGCAGACCACACTGATAACATCAGGGTTTCTCCAGCGTCTTCGTCCTTCCCAATCCGGCATGTGAGGTGGGACGGGAGGCAAAGAGGCTCTCACCCATTTTTTATACCAACCATAACAACTTCCGCCAAGAGCCAGGAGCTAAGCTCTGGCTTTGCGCGTCAGCTATGCGATTGGCTGGTTGCTGTCGTCGAAAACCGTTTTGGCCTCTGCTGCAGGTTGACTTCTTGTGTCGCACGACTTTGTCGTCGAAAACCGTTTTGGCCTCTGCTGCAGGTTGACTTCTTGTGTCGCACGACTTGCATATCCACTAACCCCAGCTTCTGTCCATTGGATATGGTTCCAACAGGAAGTGAAAAGAGCCAGTCCGGCCCATGTCTTGCTATAGGCAGGCCGGCATAAAAACGGATCCATCAAAAGAAAAGTGGCACGAAAGAAGAAAAGAGCAGGAAACGTGCTGCAGTCACGGATACCGGTCATTATCGAGGAACCTACAATGCATCATGCAGCACCGCTGGCTGGCGTTGCAGTAGCGGCTCCTCTCCCACTCCGTTTCCCCTCTCCGGCGCCGGATGCCCTACCATCCAGACTCGTCGGCCTCTATCCTGCGATGCGCTGCAAAGCCAGCTGGAGTTTATTAAGTGGCAAGGTTACACAGATATAGGCTATAATGATGTACAATTATTAGCCTGGTGGGTAACCCTTTTTGCGAATGACAGCTCAAAGATCATGCATATCAAGGAGGTTTGGAAACATGCCTTTTTTTCCTTTTTTCTTTTTTTTGCGCTGTTCTCTAGGGTTGTTGAACTGTCCATGCAGGGTGTCGACTATACACCACCTATATATCCTATGTATATCCACACCGCCGTTGCACTTCGACGCCGATGCAAGAGCAAGGCCTTGTGGGTATGGTCATCTTCAAGGCCTGCATTCCCTCCTTTTCGGAGATAATTGTTGCATCAAATTCAAATTCTGCCGCGCTGGCCAGACCCTCTCATTTCGCCAAATGTTCGCCAGCGATCGATATCTCGATGTCGGATTCTTGACATGTGGACAAAATCTTCCAGAAGGCAGGCATGTTGGAGCGGGGTCTCGACATGGGCCACGGTTGTAAGGTCGGTAGTATTGAGGACTCGTCGAGATGGAGTATACATACAGTAGATGGACGCATTTGCGCTCCTCCTAGCCGCGCAAAATATCTCCCCCAAAGATGCGTAGTGTCCCCCCTTCCTTTTTTGGGGGGCCCTTTACATGTGCGTTATGTCCCTTGTGAGTTGGCAATATATGCGCGACTCGCTGGTGGGCTGACGATGGCAGCGCGCACTGCCATCGAGCTGAAAAGGGCGAAAGGCTTCGTTATGGTCCAGGACACACCAACTGACCGACCAGCCAGGGGAAATTTGATGAGATATCCCCCCCGTATTGCGGGCTGTAATCCCGCCAAAGCTTTTAGCGTCATAGCACACCTTGACCTTGCCATGTATGTACATAGGATGCTTGCCCGGCGAGTAATATTAGAGCCTCTCTCCTGGATCCGGTGCGGAACCCATCGTCTCCTCCGTCTCCGCAGCCTGCCAGACCCAACAATGGTCGGACCCCCCTTCGTTCCTATGTATGTACATACTCGTCCTCCTCCTCCAAAGCAGCTTCTGCGCCGCAGCCACTATAGCAGCAACGGGCGCGCACACGCATGGCCTGAAGCCCACCTTCACGAACCTGAAAAAAAAAAAAAAAAAAAAAAGAGAAATACCCCGCACGACTTGACTTGCACACGCTTTCTTTCCCCATCTCCAACGACAGTCTGGTGCGGGCGCTTGGACAGGGACCAGTGGACGGGCCAAGAAATGGACACACAAGCGGTAAGCCCCCGGTACCGATGTTTCTGTTTCAGGTTCGCTCGGCGGGCCCGGGGGGGGAACGGCCAGGTTTGGATAACCTGAACCAGGGCCCCGGTGCGTTATCCAAATTATAAATAAATAAATAGAGTCCCTTTTTTGTGCCTTCCGAGCTGGGGAATTTTGTGCATGACGGGTGAATGAATGGCGATGGGATGGATGGATCTTGGCTGTGTCTGTTGGGTAGTAGATTTCTTCTTGTTCTTCTTCTTCTTCTTCTTCTTTTTTTTTTCTTTCCCCCCTAGATTTTGTGTTTTCTTCTCTCGTTGGGTACAGCGCGCACCAACTCGCTGTCTAGGCAGCGACAGCGTTTTCCTCTTGCTCTTCCTTACGGCCTACGTCTTTCTATTCACGGAGGGCTGTCTGTCGTCTGCGGCATTGGGACCGGCCTGTGGGACTAAACGGTGGGCTTTTAATTTTGTGGGAGTTTATATATATCTATAGGTATATATCTCGCGAGCCGCCGGGCTTTTGGATGTGTCCGGAGGCTATTGGTAAAGGCATGTCATGTAAAAAGGTAACATGCACAGGTTACCCAGCAAGGTGGGTTGAGAGAAGACCAAAAAAATCATGTGCCGAATTATTGTGAAAAATTGCAGGAACTACAAGCATATATATATATATATATAGAGAGACAAGCTTACAGAGCTCAGGATATTCTAGGTCGATCACCGACTTACCTACTAAAGAACTCTGTAAAATACATCCACTCATATACTATGTATACTCTGCATGCCTACTTCAACTCCTTGGGTATATACAGTCTCCACATCATCAATCCTATACTTGACATGCCTCTCATGCCAGTGACAGTGGAGGGTCTTTCGCCCCCATCTCCAGCCCCATCTCCAGCCCCAATCCATCAGGCCTCGCTATATTCACTATCACCGTCCTCCTCCTCCTCCCCATGCTCTGCTTCTTTCTCTCCTCAACCTGAACCATGCAAGGGATTCCTCAACCCCAGCTAGACATCCGCCTCGTCGACAGCCTTTTCTCCGTCCTCGGCTGATTCCATCAATACCTCCTCCTCTATTGCTTCTACCACTACCACTACTGCTATTACCAGTAGACATCCCAGGGCAAAGAGACCCTTCGCCAAGAGCATAATCATCATTTCCATTCTCATGCCCACCCCCATCCCCATCCCATGCCCCATGGGATTAGCCGGGGCTCCTACTAGCCCATCGCACAGTGCACCACGCAAGAGTATCTATCGCCGGCTGCTTGTCAGAGCCGAGGCGCGCTTTCGAGTCGACGCCTTTTGGACCGATAAGAGAGGGCGTAGACGAGCATAAATCAGCATGTGTGGTTGTTGGCGAGCTCTGATGCAGCTGCATATGCGGCAAGATATATACTGTCGGTTGGAATTCAGTATTTCCCAGAAGAAAAGTCGTGAGCGCGGTCGCGATTATAAGAGTTGTGGCAGGCGGCTGAGGCTAAAATGTGTAGGTTTCAACCCACTGTCAAGAGTTTGAACAAGGCGAGACGAGATGAACTTGGACTCGGACTGTTAACAAAAATACCAAGCCTAGGCCTCAAACCCCCATTGACTAGCATATTCCAGCATTTTCCGTGGTTTTTATACCGAGCCGCGAAGAGGGTTGCATTGAGATACGTATGTATTATATTCTTCATCTATGACCGAACAGGACAATTATCAAGGCGTCAAGTCCGGGTATCTCAAGTCTGCGTTGTCTTCCAGCCACTCCATCCAGCGTTTGAGGAATTGGCTGCCCCTGCACGATTAACAAACCCACGTGTCAGTCAGTACTTCGTAATGCCGTATAAAAGAAACCCACTAAGTGTCCTGAAAGGATGTGCCTTCAGGTGGGGGAAAAGATGTAGAAAGATATAAAAACAAAAAGACGCCAAACCGCGGCCGTCAGAACGCGTGTGCCTGCTTGGGCTCTCGAACGAGTCCAGTCTCGGAAGCTCGGAGAGAGGGGCGCAGTGCAGTGGGCGGACCTCCAGCAAAGGAACAAAACATCTGTGCTGTGCATCAGGTACAGAAGAAACTCGCGCAGACGAGAAACCTACGAGACCGTCTCGCAACTAACAGCAGACAACCAGGTGGAGCTTTCCAAGCAACTGGCGTATATATAGCAATGACCAAGAAGTGCCGTGTATGCTGTTGATTTGACGCTTCGTAAGGCCCGTAAGTGAGGGTGCATTGGTGTTTTGAAGGGTATCTCATCGAAAGATAGGCGACTGATAAATGGGGAATCGATATAAAAAAAGAATGCTTATTGGCGGTCTCACCAAATGTCAACTGACCTTCGAACTGTCTCCGAGTCCCCAATGACAGTAAGGGATCGTTTCGGTCTCGTCATCGCAACTGTCAATCTCTATATATCAATATCTCATGCATTGACTGGCCCGCACAGGCTTCCATCATGCACACTCGGGACCAGGAACATCCTTCTTTGACGAAACGAAGGGGTTAGATTTCCCGGTAGCGGTAGAGGCGCTGGGCTGACAGATCCCTTGTAGCATTGGGTTTTGCCATCATCAATAATCATGCAAGGAGAAAAACAGAACTCACCGTTGAGACGTCTCTTCTCGCCGAGGAAACCGACTTCCCCTTCCGAGTTGCTTCGCACAAGGCTGACAACCACGGCTTCCTTCTCCCGTCCCTGGAAGCCGTCCACGCTGCCGAGTTCCATGCCGGCAAATGTTTCCTTGAGGCTGGCAAGTAATGCGAGCTGTATGAAAGAGCGACCCCAGGAAGAGGCGCATTAAACCAATTAGCCAAAACGCATTAACCTCCGAGACCGGACAAACCAGAACCCAGCGGTCCAAGTCACGAATGACGACGGTGTCTCCGGTTCACACTACTTTGGGTTTTCCCTTGCTGCTGCTGCTGCTGCTGCTGCTGCTGCTTTAGGCCTCTCGGCCGGCCGGTCCGAACTTACCTGCGCATTGTACGGCGTCACGACCGCGATGTCCTCGGGATGGACCCCAGATGCTACCAATCGCTTGACATGATGCCTGACTAGGGCTGCCTCCATCTCATTGCTCTTGCTGTCCACGTTCAAGATGCTCTTCTTGGTAGTAGCCTCGGTTGCACCATCCTCGCTTCTCTCGGGGAAATCACCCCCTTGAGTATCGATGAACACCACCGGTTCATTGGTGTCCTCGTTGTCGTCCACCTCGTACGGTAGATCCCGCAGTAGACGAGACTTGACAGCTTCTGCGGCGACTAGGTTGCTCTCGTATAGTTCGTCCGATGGGAAGCGCATGATCGATTCATGCATGCGGTACTGTGTGTTTAGCATCCGCTTGATAGATGGCCCATGGAGAGCCAGGAGGCGGTCGAAGAGTGTCGTCTCTAGTGTAAGGCCTTTGATGGGTGTCGCTTTTACAGTCTGGTCCCCGTCCGTGGCAGGAGCCGGCTTCTCCTTGCCACGTTTAGCCCTAGAGCTCTTGGCAGATGTCGTTTCTTTGTCTCCTGTAGATTTGCTGTTGGATGACTTGATGGTAGGTGGAAGCTGGAGGTGGTCGCCAGCACAAACAGCCTTGTTGGCCGTCAGTAAAGGCACCCAGCACTGTGCCTCCAGGGCCTGTGATGCTTCGTCGATGACTACAACGTCAAACTTCTGACCTCGGAGTTGATTGCCTCCAGCTCCGTGTAGCGTGGCAAGAACAACTTGACATCCCTGAATCAACTCGGTGACGCATCGCCGCTCTCGCTCCCGGTATTCCTTCCGTAGTGTTTTTAGTTCACTGTATATGGCCCGGCGTTCTCTGCCATTCCGTGCCTTCCGAATTTCCGACTGTTTCTGGTCCATATCTGCCCGAACATCGCGAACTATCTCGCCGGCGTTCGAGGACTGTGTCAGGACATCCAAAGAATGCGCGAGCACGGAGGGGAGTAATCGAGCCGGGTGCCCAAGTCGCACAAGTGGTACCTTGTGTGGTGCCAGCCGCTCAGCTATGTTGTCGACTGAGATGTTGGACGGACCGCAGACTAACATCCTCAGCCCCCGTCGAAGAAACTGAAGTATTAGCTCGATCAAAGTATGTGTTTTCCCCGTGCCCGGTGGTCCATGAATGAGGGCTATTTCTTTCGATCCCAGCGCAAATCGTATGGCATCCTTTTGCGAATCGTTCAGAGATGGATCAATCCACTCAATCTCCCCGAAGTCATCACCGCTCGCGAGGTCCTGGGGAGTGGCCACCGGGGACGGTGTAGATAGTCCAAATATGACTTTCATGAATTCAGTATAGTCATACTGCCCCATGTCCCTAAGTTTCTCCATAGTTTGTTTCATCCTCCTGAAGGTGACATCGTCGGCAAGCCTGACCAGCCAGACCCTCCCTTCTAGGCTGGCACTGTCGTTCTTCTCACTCTCCTCGTCTGCGGCAACACTCACAAACGCCCTTCCCACCTTGACAACAACACCCTTGATGCCTTTCTTCTCGAGCTCGCGTATCTCCCTCTTCTTGGCGGTGCCTGCTGCCTGCTCCGAGACAACGACAATGTCGCCGGTACGGATGCCATGTTCCGGAAGGTCGGACTCGGACGTGACAGCGGCGTCCGGAGCAAGTTCAATCACCGTCCGTCCTCCGAGACCGGTCCGGCGAGAGGTCACGGAGAGGTTTGTGAGTGCGACACCGGCACGCTGTAGGGCTGTGGGACTGTGGGCCGAGACTAGACGGGCAGCCTCGGCAGTCTCAGCTTCTTGTTCGGCTTCGAGCAGTAGCAATTGGGTGTTTGCAAATTCATGCGGATCAACCGACGTTGGTGCCATGTCCAACCCCATATGCTCCTTGCGAAGCGAAGACAGTGCTCGGGATATATTGGCCAGAGGTATGTAGGGTGTTGGTGAATTCGATTGTGGTGTTGATGCTGCAAAAGTCCATGTGTGAGTGTGTGTGTGTAGTATTGTTTGACGGCGGATGTTGAATGTTAGGCACCCAATAGATTGTCAGCATGAGCAACTGAGGCTGCAGCTACCCGCTTAACTGCTGCAGGGAGCCAAGAGAGCCAAGCAAGGTACCACCTCAGTTCTGTGCGACTTCCCATGTAACGAAGTGGTTCGAAATAGCTTGTAGTTATCCATGTCAACCCTTTTCATGTGCACCTTTGAGGCGAATATATGCAGTCCGAAATACCTCATACGTATATAAATGTCCTTCGACCTGGAACTTTAAACCAACATGCCGAGGAGAAACAACAGCTTTCCAACATGCAATCTTCTGGGCAGACAACGGATATCATCGAGCCAAGCAGGCCGCCTATATCTCCCTTGTAGCCGGCCCCACAGCGATGACAACCACGAGCGATGTTATCATAATTGCAAACGCCATGAATGCTACCAAGACTATGGTGCCTCGACTGGCAGGGAACTTGCCCTTCATTATCCATTGCTGGCCCTCGAAGTATCTATTATAACCTAGCAGCAGAATGACAATGCTAATGCCCAGAAATGTCGAGCCCAGAGGTTTCCCTAGCTGTCTCAACGTTTTCATGGAGCTGTTATCGCCCGAGCCATCGGAAATGGAAGTGTTCAACCTGAACAGTTGGGTGATGGCGATACCAATCGATGCAAATGCTAGTGATGTTCTGAGCCACGCGAGGAACGTTCGTTCTGTTACCACCCAAGACGGTTAGCAAAATAAATAGATAATGCGACGACACAAGACAACAGGAGGCAAATGGAATCATTCAAGAGCATCTAACCAAGCGCCAAATGGTCCCTCGCCGTGGCCCCCTTATTCTCGAGCTCTATAGACTTGAATTGCGCAAGGAACCTGCGAACCCGCGACTGCTCCTCGTCCCCTCCCGATTCAGACCCCAAGTCGTCGGCCGCGTCTCCATTTCGGCCAGATTGCATCTGTGGCTGCTGGGACGGTTGTGTTTGGCCAAGATCGCTACTTCTTCTGCCTCGTCTCTCTCTCGCCGACGCCGTGGTCTCTGTGCTCTGGTAGTTTCGGGGAGTGATGTTGGAAAACATGCCGGTCGTTTCGGTCGGGCCGTCGGACTGCGGCTCCTCGGGGATGGCGGAGCCAGTTGATCGTGTGCGCATCGGTGCGAGCGGTCCCGAAGCTTGCATCGAATCGGCTCGGCTTATGCCAGCTTGGAGGATCTCTTCAATGCGTTCCTGGGTTGACATGCGACGAACGAGAGGATCGATACGGCCAGACGAGGACCTTCGTAGTGTTTGCGACGAGCTTGGTTGCGTTCGGGACAAGCCCGACCCCGAGGCGGCAGGGTCAGCCATGTCTAGCTAATCACCTTCGGCTTATCGTCAATGCTCCTGCTCCTCAATCTCTGGATTGAGCGCGAACGAAGAGTGCAGGCGTGACCTCAACAGGCTCCAGAAAGGCGTGATGGGCGACCGAAATTGCGCGCGCTTCCTCGGACGACGACGGTTGTGACGTTAGACTTCGGTTGGGGTAAAATATAAAGTGTGTACACCGTGTTGGGTACCTCCTCGTCTCCTATTTCTGCCACCAATATAACAATGGTATCCAGGCTGTCTTCGTTCCAATTCAAATAATCTTCACAATCCCAAAAAGAATTGGCTGATGCTGTGACGATTTTGGTGGAGCTAGTTCCTAGCAACCATCCCCCTACGTCATGAAGCAGCTTATTCTGCCGCGCCAAGCATTTTCGGCAATAGGCCTCTAGAACAAGGGTGCCAATCGGGCTGTTTACAAACCAAACAATCGTGAACTTTGGAGCTGCGGGTTCAATCTTTTGAATACGATTGGCCTCGCAACATTTATAAAAAATCAGATTGCTAGCAAATGTGCTGCCCGGTAACATATTGAAACTGTCGGGTACTCGGGATCGTATCTACCTAGTGTTTATGAAATAATACTTAGTCCACGATTGATATTGATGATAGAAAGGAATAGTTGAATTTCTAGAGCCCGCTTGACTGCTCACAACTTGAGTTATAGCTGGGTTGTTCAGCGAGTCTCTGGTGTCCTGCTTCATTGCCTAGCATCTGCAATTTTTCATGCTCTTGCTTTGGTTACCATTCAATCGTTAAATTTGTAGACATTGATAGGGCCATTGAGTAGGCTGAGTCATCAGCCATGGCCCCACTTCACCATCCACCCACTTGGTCGATGCTCGGCCGTCGCAGCGTAACTTTTTTCCATCTCCGTCGCGGAGGACAAATCTACCCCAAATCTGCGTCCAGAAGTTCTCCGCTCAAGTTCAGTTCCTACAGGTCAAAAGTAAGCCTCTCTCCTCCATAAGCCCCTCTCCACCCCGTTGCTGTTCAAGTTACTCGGTACCTTGCTTACCTTGACACCATCCCATCCATCCAATCTGGTGGTCGCATCCAATCCCACAGTCTCCTCACCACCCATTTTTTTCTCCTCTCCTACAGATAGAAACTCCGAATCTCGAGTACAACGCGCTGACCTGTACCATATCTGCAATGATGAGCAGCCCGACTACTAGTTCGTCAAAGTCGCACCGAAGGGCAGCTTCGAACGATTACGTCCACGTCGTCGGAGCCCGCAGGTCGAGTCTGAGCAGCCAGAGTTCGCGGACGGGCAGAACGCCATCTGAAATCATGGCCGGAATAACGGGAAGCTCCAAGAAGGGTCATGCCTGGGTCGACTGGGACAAGAACACCCGCTCCGCAAACTATAGGGGCAGTGGCAGCTTTGCGACTTTCATGATCATTGGCCGTATGTCAATTTTCCCTTCCTGACATTCACGGTCTCCCCCCTCTTCGTAAAGCTCCTCAGTTCGGTACTATGACCACGGACGCTAACCTTTGCTTGTTACTCCAATAGCGACCTGCTTCTTCCTCGGAATCCTCTTTGCCATGTTCCCCTACGACTTCCCCCTCCTCTGGACGTCCGACCCCGTTCCCGACGCGTACTACGACCAGCTGGAGACGCACCTCAAGTTCATGCATTCTGCCCCGCCCCTCATCGCCCGCCTACTCAACATCATGGTGTTCGTGTGCTTCATGGGCTTCTTCATCAAGCTTTACCACCCCTCCGAGGCGAACGTGCTGTTCGACGGTGCGGGTCTGGTGCTCTTTTTCATCGGAGTGGGCATCTACATCACCAACATTACAAAGGGCCTACGCGCCGCCAGCATGGGCGTGTGGAATGCGGGGGAGTTCCAGGGGACGGCTCACTCTGGTCCTGTGACGGGCGAAATAGTGCTGGATAGGAATGATAGCCTCAAGGTCCTTGCTGCAAGCAATACCATTCTTGCCCTCGTGTTGGTGGGCGTGCTGGTCCTTCAGAGCGGCCAGTGGTATGCCGAAACGAAGGAGATTGAGGAGTTGGAGGCGATAGAGGAAGAGGCTATGAAGGGAAAGAAGAAACAATAGTGAGATGTGTAATCTGTCGTGCAAGGTGGGTGTCATTTACGAGTAGTAAATGCTGCATACCCAAAAGTTGCCTGCGCTGCCTTTACCTTGAATAAATATCTGCATATAATTACCTGGTTTATATCAAGCATACTAAAATACTTTGCTTTGAAATGGATCATCGTCTACAACGAGCAGCGAGAATAAATGTTAGAAGGCAGGTAGTGGCTGGTCTTGTACCTGGTGATCAATAGTTGCTCTTGGAGTATAGTCCTCGGACCTGGTTTGGTGAAGTAGTCTGTCCTGATAATGGTATAACCTCCTCCCGATGATCCCCAATGACTTTATATCAATCCCGGGAGCCAATTTCGCGCAACGCTTAATATCAAAAGATAAGCTTGGATTTTATGGTATACGTGCAAAAATTAATCGATGTGATATGCTCGGGATAATGTGTTCGATTAAATATTAAATATTATATGGTAGCTCTATTTTCCTCCGCTTCCGGTAAACATGATATAATGTATTCTTACCTAAGTAGGTGCTCTTCTTGGGCTTCAAGGCACTACCTACCTAGCAAATAGGGCAACTCATATTTATGATTCTTGTCTAAGCTTCGTTTCGAGGCTATTTTCTTCCACCTAGGTCTAGTTTACCTTGCTTGTGTGTCTCTTTTGAGTTCCGTGCGGTCTTATACCCCATGCGTCCCTCGCTATCTGTGCAGTAGTATATGTGCTGGCGTTGTGAGAGTTGTTTTGGATACTTATAGTTTAATACTATTCTGGCATACTTTCATTCTCCAAGTGGTATTCCAAACTCGTGAATTGTTCGTGCGTATTCGCCAACCTCTTATAGCACGGCGGAAGTATCTTGACCGAGAGACAATGCAGAATCGAATTTCTAGATAACACACTACTCCAGCACTCACATGCAACGTCTGGTATTTATATCCAGCTCAACCCGCCTCTTAAACAGATTTATTCGACCGCAATTCACCGTCCGCTGTGCATCCACACATCCTGCCGGGGACTCTATTCTTCCCTATTCCACCATCAGTGTATTGTAGAGGATGCAGCTACAGTTTTCTTGCCTCAAGAGGTGTATGGGGTAAACAATCAATGACCCCCTCACTAAACACACCCAACCCATATTCTTTCTGGCTTTGTGTCCCTCATACAGCAGGGAATGTGATCGTTTCACATTGCTGATTTCACCTGATAGCGTAATAAAGTCTTCATCATTAAATCCTATTGGTGCTGCACACTCCATTCGGCAAGGTAACCCGACCACCCCTCGAGCTAGCAATCAAGCGGCCCCCAGGATGGATGTATGGATATCTCACCTACCCCTCTGTTACGCAAGCCAAGGGGAAGCATGCAACTGGGGAAACTGGAGCAGCTAGGAATGGTGTGACAGCACTGGCTTGGTTCTGGTTTCTTCCTACCTACCTACCGTACCCAGTACGCATGTATTTTAGGTAGGAAACTGGTCTTGTCCTGCTGTGTCACGTCGGGTAAGTGGAGGCTTGATCCTGATTTACTGATCACCACACCTCACAGTTTCTTCCCCTTCCTCGCGTCTCACCTCCCTCAGCAACGTTCTTGTATTCCCCTCTTTCTCCCCATCCCCCTAGACACCCAAGATTCTTAGCCTTGTGATATCAACGAGTGCAGTATACCATCTACATACACCCCATCCCATCCCATCACATCCCATCGTGACGAAGTAGTAGTGATAATACTCCACGAGAAACCCTCAGGTCCGACAGGATGGGGAACGAGAAGCCTTCAGGTACTAGTTATAGTGAGGGAATCCCCGGCCAGTACTTAGTCCGCGAAGAAACGATACTCTAAGCAGTCGGCCGCGCACTGTCACGTCCCTGATTTTGAATCCCAGCCATTTACCGGACGCGCGGGACGGGTGCGCAAAAATGGTCAGGCTATGTACGATGCCTACACACACTCTGCCCTATCTCTTCCATTCTTATCGTGTCACCGCGGGGAAGAGGTACTTCAGCTCGAGATCGATCCATGGCTCACGGTCCATCCACACCCGCTCACCCATCCGCCCGCACCCTCCGACACGAATCAAATTTAGAGGGAGATGAATAGAGCTCCGGGAGGGAAGGATGTTGATTGTGGGGATATCGTCGGCAGCGAACGGAAGGCCGATGTGATGTATCGCCACGGTCCGTGCCATAGGACGCAGACGCGGACGCACAAGCATAAGCATAAGCATGTGTCTTTCCTTTGGTTCGTTTATTGCTCGCGCGGGAACGCGTGGAGTACATCGCGCGTACATCTTTCTCCTTGTTAAGGAAGAAGCTCTTGGCGACTCCCACTTCCCCGGTGTGCTCGCATAGTGTATTAGCTAGCGGAGTGAAGAAGAAGAATGAAAGGAAGGTTTACGCCTTCAACTTGAGATCACGTCCAGATTTCGAGAGGAGGTAGACAGCACGGCGATAATCCAGACGTCCAGGCCGGTTGCCAGGGACGGATATTACATTCGTCTAATGTACATGGTATAATTCTGTGGCAAGATCACCTGTTGACAAAGATCACAGAGACTTCCTTCCACTGCCAGCGCCCCCCCTCCACCCTAGATCCATGATAGTAGGTGGGTGGCCTAGCGGAGCTGAAGTCCCATGAGGCATACACAATTCCCCCGATCGACTCATGTGTCTGTGATAGTGGAGGGCTCTAGCGTGGTCGCGTAGAACTGATTTGATCAGCCCATCCAATTCAGACCTTTGGGGACGTGACAGATGGATTAGAAAGGCACTATCTTTCTTTCTCTTGCCCCCCTTCTTTCCGTATTCCCTGTCCCCCTCATATCGGAGGACAATCACGGTCCATGGCCTACAGGGTACATGATTAAAATCGAGTATCCAGAATCTCCCCTGTGTTTCCAGATGGTAGCGTATTCTAAATTCCTGACGGCTCCCGAAGGGACGCATCAAATGTCCTCGTTCTCCAATCGCATCAAGCATGATGGAAACACTTATATGATCGATGGAGGTCGATCTCCAAGGCGAAATACGTAACCTGCCTAAAGTTGCAGTAACAATCGAAAGGCACCCGACTATCGGAAACTATGCATTATTGACAGGAGGTAATCTTAAAACTAAACTAAGATCTATGGAAATGAGGCTTTCAGTGGCAATTCCCGGAGTTGCTCCAGAGATATCCGCTCGACGACGTAAGCTTAGCCTGGATCGTCGCTTCGTCTCGGGGCGTACTAAACACTCCAATATTGTTACACCAAACACTTGTTACACTCACTCCTAGGGCAACTATTTCCTTTTCTCCTCTCTGATACAAAATTCGGGTCGGGTGTACATGTCTCTAGACCTGGGGCAAGGAGAAGTGTTACTCACGTCGTAGACAGTAGAAAGATAGCCCCACGAGCGTGCGTGTAGGTAGACATGGCTGTCCATGTCCCCCCATCTTTGTGTCTCTCATTCCCCATCGGCCCATCTCGAGCCGACGTATCACAACATCGCGGCAAAGCCACCCAAACCCTCCGTAGGCGTGTCCAAGAAATTCCCCTGGGCAGAAATACTTGCCGAGCCACAAACCTTCACACAAAAGACGGAAAAACCAGAGACGGGCCGTTTTAATACAGCCTTCCAAAACCACTAAAGAAGTATTTCCCGTATCGTGGTCCTTCCTGAATGCCTGAGTCATCGTTCCCAGACGGGGAGGGCTAGTTGCCTAGGTAGGTAGGTAGCTGACAGAAGGAATAAAAGCAATATGCTAGACAGGGTATATTATTGAAAGCATGGAGAGAAAACCAAAATCTCCGAACGGATAAGTTTCAGCGGTCGACCTCGGCGATAGTTCTGGGCCCCAACAGGTGCTCTACACTGTAGGCTCGTATGAGCGGTGGTGCCCAATAAGGTCATGTTACAGGTCTTCTTGGATATGACTGGCGAGAGGAACCAAAACAAGACCGGCCCGGTTGAAGAAACTATAGAGCTACATAGCAAATGGTACTGGTAGCTGATAGGACTGTACGTCCGTATCCGGAGGTTGTTTATCTCGTTTCTCTCTGTTTTCTGATATCAATCTGGGCAGGCGGGCTGAGGGTGGATATCGGGTCCAGTGTGTGTTCCAATGACTGGCTCGATGATGGAATCTCTCACATGATTGCACACACGGACCTATCTGCTCGTCATTAGCTCTTTTCGTGCACTACTATATCGCTTGATCGAGAATCTCACAGCGGAGCGGAGCGGAGTCTGGTGGGAAACCTAGGAACTGGCTCGCTTAGCTAGCTAGGGGGTTTCATAATGGAAAGGCACAAAGTGAAAACAGCGACATGTGATGATGAGATAGGTTCCCGAAAGTGGATCGAGAGATGGAGAGACGCAGGCAGATGTTCACCAGCCCAGCTAAGCGCCAGGCACAAGAGACATGGACCCCATTCAAAGGGGTAGTGGAGGTGACCATGTAAAGATAGCGGCAGTAACAGTTTTTGTTGATGGGGGGGGAAGGAGAGCCGCCGAATGATGTTGAAGAATGCAAGACCTAGCTTCTCATTCGCTGGCGAGCTTCGAGACGGAGAGACCCCATACAGGGAAAAGGTGATTACCGCATTAGGAAGTGGGCGAAGAAACACCCCCAACCCTGGAAAGAGCATCGACGAATGGAATCCGCGAATAGGACTCGAGCAGGAGTTTTGATAGGCAATTTGATGGATCGTGGAGGAGAAGCTACTGTAGGGAGAGGAGCTTGGGTGCAGCGCTGATAGGATGTATGCTTTAGCGATCATGCCCCAAGCTCCCTACTGTCGAATCGGGGAAATAGCTACAGCTTGGATGGCATGGGTTTGGATAGGTGTAGCTGCCGGTCGAGAACGCGTTTCCGTTGGTCCTTCAGCCTCGCATGAAGAGACGTTGAACGCGGCTCGGGTCTCTTTTCTTCTTCGTCGTGGCTTAAAACTGCCATGGCATGAGGGTATGCATACGTACGGAGTAGAGACCATGGTCCTGGCTTCCTGACTCGTCGGGATCAAAAGTCTGGGGTAAACACCCGGCACCCCGGCGTGTGAATTTTCGTCGATGATCATGACGACAACATCAGGAGTACCAGCACCGGCAAGAGCCTAACCCTTGGACGGCCATGAGAGATTGTCGAGGGTGCTTGGCTGCTTTGCTGCCCAAGTGGATGTTGAT
Organism: Zalerion maritima; assembly: GCA_022664585.2. NCBI lineage: Eukaryota > Fungi > Ascomycota > Sordariomycetes > Lulworthiales > Lulworthiaceae > Zalerion > Zalerion maritima. The sequence goes on along the minus strand of JAKWBI020000205.1, from coordinate 18,096 downwards.
CCTGCTGTCCGCACTCCGGGGGCAAGTTTACGCACTCTCTCATCGAAATCACAAAGGGCTCCACCCTCGGTCAGCCTGACGAATTCCGCACGTTACCAGGAGGGAGCTTTTTTATGCACTGTACGGATGTACGGACACGGGAAGGCAGAGTTTTGTTATGAAATTCCGAAATGAAGTCATCTTGGAATCTGGGGTTGACAGCGGCTCTGTTGTGTGGTACGACCAGGATGTCACCTCGATTTGCATGAAAATGGGCGGCCTGGAAAAAAGGGCAGGCCAAAACATGTGTTGTTGAGTGCCGTTGATGACTCGGAACGAGATTGAAGTTGCCGAGCTGGTGTGTGTATGGTGTACCGACCTTTTCGATACCCAACCCCAGCCCCTCTTGGTGGCTTGCTAGATAGAGCAAGGTTCAAAGGGCAAAAAAAAAGAAAGAAAAAAAAGGTCACCAGTCGATACCCCACAGGCTGCAGGATGCTGCGGGACTGCGGACTGGCTGAGAGGGTACGAAAACTAGCCAGTCATGCGACAAGAGAGCCAGGGAATTTCCACTTCCAACCACTCAGAAAATTTGTAGGGCGAGAATTCCTATCCAGTCGATCCCCAAAGACAAATGCAGAGTGAGACACTGAGACCTGCCTGTCGGCAGCAAATCAAGCTGGCCATGCCGCTGCTTCATCCCACGTTACGTTGGCCCTTGCCGTGTCGAAACACCCGCACACCCGAGCCACAGCCATCAGTTGAGCGTCAGCTGATATCACACACACAACTTCGCGGACTGAACTTTACCCGACACAACACTACATAGTATGACTAAGGCATCTGGGCTTCGCTACTGCTGCCAGATGGAAAAGTCATGATGAATGCGAGGACTCATGTGTGTGCGCAGCACGCAGAACCAGAACCAACTCCCTCTTGCAGAGATGTCGATGGAATAGCACGCGAGAAAATGGAACAGGTGTTGTCTGCAAAAGCCTGGCACACTCACCGACTTTTCGTCCTTGCAGCTTTGTTATGCGCCGAACGATGCAGTTGCGCAGTGTTTTACCCCAGTGCCAACTTGCCGCGTACTAGACTGGCACGATATCGTGGCGATACGTCAATACTTCAGTAATAGTGTTATATCACGTGAGAAGGTATACCCGGAGAAGAGACTTTTCCCAAGTCTGCATTTCGACCCATAGTCTGTCGCGTAGCCGCCCTCCGTACTAAGGTGCTGCGGTCGGTCGTGTTGCTGTGCTGTGATGCGGGGTGCGTGTTCGTGATGGAGGGCAGCGAAAAAAGAACTCTAGTAATGGACATGTACACCGTATGTAGCACAACAACAACGGGATTCCGTAAAGTATGACCAGAAATTTCCCCGCTTCTTCAGCTGGCAGGCGGGCGCCGTGGTAAAAGAAAACGAAAACTCTCCCACCAGTCGGTCTAAATTTAGGCCTGCTGAAAGAGGATCAGGGCGCGAAAAAGACACCGTCACTGTGACTCGCACAATTCGCGTGCCGCACAATCATCACCATGATCTTTATCATCGGTAGGTATAGGAAACGAGGTAGCCGCTCCTCTGATAGTGTCGCCATACTGTCTGTTGTGTTTTCGATGCTCACCGTATCTCTTGCTTCCTCTTCCGTTATGCCGATCTCGAGGTTGCTTGCAAGTGGCGGGCTGCTTCGTTATCCCTGAGTTTAGGGTTGACTCATCAAGCACTTGAAACGCGGTATTAATTGTCCAAAACAAGGAATATGGACAGCAAATGTCAGGACAGAACACCAAGCTCATGAACAGGGGGTAGCCTCTCAGTATCAAAACCATCGGCTCGAAGTGAATTCACGAGGGTTGCTAAACCCTAATATAGTCACATCAAATGAAATGAAATGATTATAAAATGGTCAAGGCGAGAATTTCAAGAGGACAAGATTAATATTTGGACAGTGGTGAATGCAACGCAGAAAACAACTGGAAAGAAATGCATTCCTAAAATGTAATCATGTTTTCCGGCGCGAGGCGAAGACCGGTGGGGAAGCCGCGGAGTGAGAGTCGGAAAGGCAGAACTGCCAAAACAAGGACGTGGCTGGTTCAAGGCTGCTTGCAATGGTTTAGCGCTGATGCCTTAGTACCAGCATTAACTTAGTACAGAATACCCAAAGGCCTAAAATTCCTCAACAAGTCACTAAGTTGGCCCAAACGTGAGGCTCGGGCTAGGGGGCTCCTTCTCCACGGCCGCCCAGCAAAACAGAACTGTGCTAGTACTCTGGTACTCCGTACGGGAACAGCGGAATAGTGCCTACCGCACGGAGAACAATAGTCTAGCAGCACAGTCCCTCGCACGTTGAAGGCGTGCGATCGGGGCAAGTCCAGCCACTCAAGGGTGGGCCCATAGACTTAAGGTAGGAGCAAATGGAAAGGGATCTTGGATGACATGAAGTAATGGACAGCCAGTCAAAATCGAGCAGGTCTTAAAAGCTCTCGTCCACCCACAACCCCCTATTCACCAAATCATCGTTGGATCTCTTCCTCTCCCCGTTCTCTCCCTCTCGGCAGCCAATCACTCTCGGCCGCCTTCAAACGCCGTCGAATCAACAACACCCAAAATTTATCCGCTCCGCATTTTACATCTTTGGGCAAACCCCTTGAAAATATAGCAATTTTTTTTTTTAGTTTTCTGGGCCTGTTACTGCTGCCATCTGCACGCCGCTTTGCAGTCAAAACTTTATCGACATTCCTGCGCCCAGTAAGAGGCCCATTCTGTTGCACAGAAGATTTCCATTTGCTGCCTGTAAGTCGGGACCGCTTTCTATTCGCTCTCATGCTACCATATCCGCCACCTACATGGCTGGCGCTCAGCCTTCTCCCATGTTTTTCTGAATTGAGTTTGAGTTTTCCACTTGCACAAGCCATCACGAGAGCGGCGTTGGGGGACGGACGCGTTTTTATGTCGCGTAGTATACTATATACTCATGTCTCGACGACCACGGCCACATCGCACTATTCTTTTTCCTGACAAGGAAAGAAGACGAGATAAACCTCTTGGGTTAGACATCTGTCCGTTGTGCACGGCCGGGGGTAGAGGGATCTCGAGGTTTCGAGAAACCCTTTGCGCGACAACACATTCGACGGTCGCGCAAAAGAAATCAAGGGGGGGCAGAGATCCACATCGAGTAGAGCAATAGTTTGCTTCCGCTTGTTCCGCTTGCTTCCGCCCAAACTCGACATGCAGAGCATTCGGACAGGATGATTTTCTCTCTGCTCGATTGTGCACAGCGGGAGCACATCTACAGCCGAGACAGGCGGATCCCCCGGCTTTTGCGCAGCCAGTAAGACACTGAGCGCAAAACCAACCCCAAGCCCTCAGCACCTTGACATCGCGAGCGGCGGCCCTATCAACGTCCAAAACACCAGCTTCATCATCACCATTGGCCATATCCTTAGTCAGGTGACGGTCCTTCTCTGCGGACGACAATTATTTATCTCGTTTCTATTGAGCAATCAGGAGGGAAAGTCGAGCCCAAGAAAAGATGGCATTGATGAGCCTCACTTCCTCTCACATCATCCTTCCGACCTAGCCCTGGGAAGGTAGTCGTTTTAGGCGCACAATGCCCAGCGCGGCAGCTCCCATCACCGCTTGGTTGCAATCCATGCGCTTTAAGCCATGTTTGTGTGTCTACGGGCGTGTGTGGCCTGGTACCCCAAGGATCATTGCCAGCCAGGACTTAAGCTTGCCTAGGTCCTGTTTTATTATCTTGACCTCAATTTGACCATATGACTAGTGTCTGGTCGAATCAGTACACAATAGCACAATGTCAATAATAGGCAAGGTCAGGTCACTTTCTATCCAGCTTCCCAAAAGAGCGCTGACAGTGCCGGCCGAGGAGCAGGTTGTCATTGTCTGTCTGTCACTCAACGCTCTGCTGATCACTACGGCCGACTTCCTTCTTACCTCATTCAAACCCGCTATTGTTTTATACCCCCCTTTCTGCTCGACGTCGTTTGTTTGAAACCTGATGTAAGCCAATACTGATTCGGTGGGCAGAAGCGGACAATCGGACTGCACCCACCGTTCCGCACCCAATAGATCGCAACTTTGCATTGTACATTTCAGGTACCTAGAACAAGCAGACCCAAAAGGTATGTTCTTCAACCTACATGCCGGTCCGTCCCTTTTATGGTTCGTATCCCACACACTCCGCGGCCTGCCCTGCCCTGCCCATGGTGCCTGTCAACCACAAGTCTGTGATATTTCCGTCTTGAGGGGAGAGAAGCTTCGATGAGCATCGAGCGATAGGCAAGATTTCCGCTCTAGAGACGCTGTGCATTTGCCCGTCCGGAAGGAAGCAGAAGCTCCCAAATATACCACCACCATCCATCTCTCACTCTACCCACACTGTCCCTGTAACCATGCACGCTTCTTTTCTTATTCCTTTTTCCCTGATCGGCCCACACCCTGGGTCCGTCCCCCTACGCCCCCCCTGTGCATGAAGCCGTCGGCGACTGCGGGCCTTTTGCTCAAGTTTTCTTGCCCAACCCAGGCTCCCAACCCTGAGGTTCTGGTCTTTCCGGCTATGCGCGCGCCATCTTGTAACAGAAGAAGCATAAGTAATCATTCTACTACCTACATACCTATCTATCTTACATGCCCCTCCGCCCGTACCTTGCCAACCATTCCAGCATTACCATCACCATATTTTCCATTATCTCCCCCCCTCCCCCCCCCCCTTCAGACTGTGTTAATGTGGGTAGCATTGCGCCTGAAATAGCTGTCTCTTCACTATTTCTTCCCTTTCCTGCTCTTTCCTGCCCTACCCGACCATCTCCGCCGCCACCAAGGCTGGTGTAAGAAAAGTTGGGGGGCTTGGTGAGCTGGTCTACATGGTGGATCCAGGTCGTGCATATTCCGTCATGCATGCCAGCGCATCAAGTGGTGACCCTAGGCGCGAAAAAAAAGAGAACTGCCCACTCTGCCCAGTACCTACCCTCCCTCCTCCGCCCGCTACGCCGTCTGAGCTTTCTGCCTTATATACTCTATACAGCCTGGCTAATGCCTTTGGTTGGGTAGATTTCTCTTTATATAACCAAGAGGAGCATAAAAACACAGCCGTTGAATGGTATTTATGCCACAAAAACTGGGGTTTAAAGTCCGAGTCGAGAAAAGAAGCTTTTATCATTCACTGGCCTATTACACACTCTCCCATCCGCATCAGGAACAAGAGCGCGTCTCGTCGCTGAATAACCTCTGCATCCCGACCACCCCTCTTCAACCCGTCACTCTCACCCACGTACTTTACGTACTCATACCAAGTCAACCAGAGTGACAAACCCAAGTCTCCCGCATTAATCCCCTAAAGTCACTCTTCCCCCTCCTCACGTGGCGGTTTCCCCGTCTCTCTCTCTCATACATAGGCCTCAGCCACCTAGAAAATCCGCCCCGCGACTACCTCAGCCTGCATATGCCGTGGCCCGTACACCACTGGACCAGCGCACCTACCACATCCACCACTGCCAGCTCATCACCGCATATCCGATAGATTGGGCAGTACATACTACATACAGCCCACCCTGGAGGGATACATACATGAGCAGTGACGACAGGCCACAACCGATTAGTCCTAACACATACGCGAGCAGCAGCCCAACCTAGACTCACCAGAAACACGCTTCCTGATTGCTCTCTTTGGTCGTGCTTTCTTAACTACCGTACGCTCCACTTCTCAAGAGAATCGTCAGTCGTGAGCCTCTAGCAAACTTTTGCACCCTGATACTGTGCAACTCCAGTCTATACGCTTGGAGTTATACTTGCAACGCCCTGGCGCCGACTACGACACTCTAATCCCGCCACCCCGCGCAATATACTGCTACACTACTACACATTCCCGCCTGCCCGCCTACCACACGAGAGAGAGACCATTCACGCAGTAATAGCCTTTTGCGTGCTGCTCACTTCCCATTGAATCCGCGACACAGGTCATTTGAACGCGACTGTCGCTAGTCCCATTCTCGGAGACTGTCTCAAGAATGATGGACTACGCTCAATACCAGCAGCAGCCTCACGGACCACACCAGAGTTACACGCCGTCTGCGGGAAGCAACACAATTACATCTCCTACAAGCCACAATATCACCCAGCACTCACCGATACTACCGACCCAGCAGCAACAGCCCCCCCAGAACCAAGGTCACACAATGTACCAAACTCAGTACGGAGTCGCCCAGCAAGGTTTGCCTTATGGCATGCCTCAACACGTTCAGGCCGCCGCCATGGCCGCGACTGCTGCCGCTTCGGGTTCCAATTACGGGTACATGGGGTCCGACCCCAGTCTGCCGCAGACCTCTCCTCGACTGGGAGGTGTGAACGTCTCGGCCAAGAAGGACCAGCGTGGACCGAGGTCGCCACAGCAGATCAACAATGTCAACCAGATGCCCCGGCCAAGCATGAGCCAGGTCACCAGTCCCGGCGTACCCACGTCCCAGGCGATGCTCAACCACCGTCCGACTCAGCCGGGTGTCGCAGCACCATCAATGCCCACTACACAGTCGATGCAGCAGCACCCACAGTCTCCCGAAATGCCAGCGGGTCCCGTGGAGGAGTCTCCGCTCTACGTCAACGCAAAACAGTTTCATCGTATCCTGAAGCGTAGGGTGGCACGCCAGCGATTGGAGGAACAGCTTCGGCTAACTAGTAAAGGAAGAAAGCCTTATCTCCATGAGTCGAGACATAACCACGCCATGCGTCGTCCTCGTGGACCTGGGGGCAGATTCTTGACGGCGGAGGAGGTGGCTCAGATTGATAAAATCAAGTCTGACGGAACAGGCGACAAGGATGAAATGACGAAACCTAGCGGAGCCGGCTCCAAGAGGAAGTCGGAGGCCAATTCGGATATGCCGAATAAGAAAGCAAAGACGGAAGCCGACTCGCTAGATGATGACGATGACGAGGATGCTGAGGACGACGGTTGAACTTGCTATCAACTGCTACAGCTTAGGCACCGAGTCTCGACAAAGTCATTGATCTTTGGACCTCTCTCACTTTGTGGTTTGGTTTTTATTAGCGACCCGGGGAAACATGGCCGGAGTTCGGGGTTGGCAAGTGAGCGTTTGCGTTTTGCTGCCTCTGTCGATGGGGCTGATTTGTGCTCTATCCCCCTTGGCTGGCTTGTTTCTGTTAGCTTTTTTATCTACATCACCTCCTTCACCACTACTCTTGCTTTTGCTTTTGCTTTTGGAATCTCGCATTGCGCGGTTGGTGGGAATACAGGACACTCGCTCTCGACGGGCGGAAGAACACAGCATCAAACTCGGACGAGCACAAGTTGTCGTCGGGTCCTAATACCCATCATGATTATTGGCTCGGCACCGCCCCTCGTCGTTTTTCGAGTATAAGACCAAGTCCAGATATGGAGGGACACGGTTGGGACCGGGACAAGGACACAGAATGCATCGACGAACCGAAACGACGAAGGATACCCCTATTTGCACTTCTACACAATTTTCCCCAATCTATATTCCTGTGGTGGAGTTTCAGCGTGTTTATATGACTCTTCTTCTTGTCAATTAGTTTGCTTGCTATGCTTTTTATCTGTTTATTATTTTTACTGCTATTGTTGGCCCTGCTATCTGGGGCTTGCCCTCTTCACTTCGCCGTCAGTCTTTTTCGACTTGGTTATCTTTTTTACAACCTTGAGGACCAACTCCCCACTACCTTTTTCGACAGGCAATTTTACATACAGTACAGTTCAGAGACCAGATAGCTCCCCTCCCCTTTCCCACGAAAAGAGAAGAGCAGATTAAAAGTGTACGGGGAAGAAAAGGTGTGAGAAGACAAACAAACCTTTAAAAAACATGAGAAGCCCAGGAGAGGAAGAATCACAGAGGCAGAACGAAATACACGACCAATGGACGACGGCTGGTCGTTGTAGTTTGTGTTGGAAAATGCTAAACGGCGTACACACGCAAGTCACCGACAAATTTGGCCACTAGTTTTTTTCTTTTTTATTCTCTTTGTAGCTAACGGAAAGACGGGGCCGCGAAGATAGACTCGTTCATAGGGAATCCGTCGCCGGATTTTTAACATTTAGTTTTTTCCTTGCTCTTTTTTTCTCTGCATCTTTTAAGATGTATGCACGATTTTTTCAAGACTCTTTTTGCCACCTCCTTTAGTGACATGAGATTTGAAACTTGTAAGATCATCACTAAGGAGACGAACTAACTGTAAATTGAATTTCGCTGGATTTGGACGCATGACTGCAGAGTACAATGACACTTCATCAATCACAAGAGGCCTCCTCGATGACAGGACAAAAGAGCCGGAAACTGGCTGGGAATGTGTCCTGCTAGAACATCATGGTAGCTGACGGATGTAGTACCGAAAAATCAGGGCAAATTGTAGAGTAGGTAATTAGGTACAGAGTTGGTATCCGCAGATCGGCAGGACATGGAGGAGAAGGAGGAGGAGGAGGCGGCGGCGGCGGCGGCGGAGGGGCGGTGACGGAAGGACGGAGTACGAGAATCAGACTGACAGATCTGATCCGGGCAAGTGGTCAAGGATGTGTGTACTAAGGTTTTGGTATTTAGCCATGCTAGCATCATACATCAGGTGGGACGTTTCTTGTTTTTTTTTTTTTTTTTTTTTTTTTGGGTGAGTGTGCTGTGTATTCGTGTCGAGAGCTAGGTGTGCGGGAGCGGGAGGGAGGAAGGGAGGTGGTTGTGATGGTGGTCGTGATGGTGGTTAGTGACGTGTCAAAGCATGGATGGGGGTGTGTATGTATCTGTGTGTCTCTGACGGATCGGATAGATGATAGTTAGCAAGGCGAAGATCATCCCCCCGGTCGCTCGTATAGTTCAAGTCAAGTTGGGCATCAATTGAATTGCTCAAGCCTTTTTTTCAGCCACCACCCACAACAAGCGCTGTTTTGAAAGCTTAACTTTCCGGGGGAGGGGGGGGAGGGGGGGGGAGGCAATGACGATCAGAATGGCTGAGTGGTTTAAAAGACTATAGTAGCTAAAACACCACACGAAATGCGAAATGGAAAAAATACACGACTGCGCAAGAAACCCCAAAACCAGACCTTCGGATCTGCCGTCGGTATGTATGCAGGCCGCTTGGCAGGCTGGTGGGTTAGGTAGACGGTCCGGGTAGCGTAGGTATTTATTCACCATGACCATGACAGACCGACATACACCGCTGTCCCGGTTTACAACACCGCCTCGACCGGCTCTCCCACAGACCGCACCCACCCTTGGCCTTGAACCTTTTTTTTTTCGGCCTTCGAAGATACCGTACAACAAACCAACAGGTTGCCTCAACTCGGCCTAGATCCAAGCCTGTAGTAATGCTCTGTGGCTGGAGGGCCAAATACGCAGAGGTGGGGAATTTAGATGACGTTGAGGCGAGGTCTACCGACAGTAATTTGTATTTGAGTTGTTGTATAGAATTTGGATTGGATAGTTGGTTTAGATGAAAACTTGAAGATGGAATGAACCAACCAACAATGTACCGCATGCAATGGGCAATGAGCAACGGGCGAGCACTCAGTGATTGAACCAACAATGGTTTCAGATGCAACAATACGAGAACCACAGCAGGTACCAATAAGCAGTGACCAGACAATGGACAAGATAAGATGGCGCAAAAGAGCCGCCTTCATTGATGACCACGACAATCGGAAGTTCCACCCACTGAACGGTACTATGTACATACAACCTGAGCGGTGAATATTCTAGCACGTGATGCCACGGCCCAAGCTGCATGCACGTGATTTTGCACGAATTTCTGACCTCATGTGGAGCTTGGGAAGAGAATCGGTCGGCCCCACCTCACACCAATTGGCTGCTCAAGTTGCTGCCACCAGAGTCCACCACCACGCCTGAAAGCATCGTGAAAAGCATATGCACCCGACAGCAAGATCAAGAGACGACCCCAGTTCCACCTAAAACAATTCCCATACCACTCGACAGGTATTCCCACATTCTTGGACAACACGGCAACACGAGACGAGACACATCATTTTCGGCTTTTCGAGTCAGTCTTCGCTGTGAGCGAAGTGAACCTAGTCGAGATCTTGCGACAAAGAACGAATAATAACCAGGACGAGCAAGAGAGAAATAGAGGACGCGATAGGGAGAAGACAGCAAGATGTTGTTTTTCAGGTAAGTTTGAGGCTTTGAGCTTTGGCACAAGACTGAGATATCCTGTCGCGTTGAGGGTGGGGGATTGATGAGGGACTGATGGGTGGGAGGGTGAGGAGATATAAGAATGGGGTTTGGAGTGTGGAGACAGGACGAGGAGAATGCTCTTTGAGGCGGGCGGGCGGGAGGCTGAGAATACGGGACGGCAAGGAATTAGCTGCTGGGCTTGAACGGAGAAGGGAGTCTTTGAGGAGGGCGGGCTTCTTTTTGAGATACACCACGCAAGTTTCCCTTTTGTGGATGGCGGGACCTCACATGGATACGTGAGCTATCTATAAGAGCGTGAATCTCTTCGGCGGGTGTCTCAAACCAGAAGCGTCCTGGAGACTTGAAGGGAACACTTCTTACCCAGGGACTCCTATGCCAACCAGCTAGCCAGTCCCTGCCTGCCATCCCCACCCACAATTCCAATCCCGTACCGTCTCCCGCCTCCCGCCTTTCTCCCCGAAAGCGAGAATGGCAAACCATTTCCTAAATCTCCAATTACTCGAGTGAACTAACCATATTCCATCCCCTTCCCCGCTCTCAACACAACAGCTTCTTCAAAACCCTAATCGACCACGAAGTCACCGTCGAGCTCAAGAACGACATACAGGTCCGCGGCATCCTGAAATCCGTCGACCAGTACCTCAACATCAAGCTCGACGACATACAGGTCGTCGAGGAGATCAAGTACCCCCACCTCAGCTCCGTCAAGAACGTCTTCATCCGCGGCTCCGTCGTCAGGTACGTCCACCTGCCCGCCAACTCGGTGGACGTCGCCTTGCTCGAGGATGCCACCAGGAGAGGTATATATTCTTGTTCTTTACTTTTTCCCCTTGTTTGCCCGGCCTTTTCTCCTGCTTCCCTCTTGATGTTGGACAGAGGGGCGATGGGAGGCACGCGTTTCCTGAGAGAGAGTGTGTGAAAAGGGACAGGCGAGGGGGCCGTCCAACGGGTTAGACTTTTTTGCTCGCTAATACGAAATTTAAACGATTATAGAAGCCGCTGCCCAGGCTGGTAGGACCAGGTGACGAGGCTAAAGCGACTGGATTGCGGAGCCTCTCCCGGTTGGATGGGCTCAAGGATATCCGCCTGGAAAAGAGGCAACGTGGCAGCTGGGTAGAGAAGGAGAGGAAATTGCATAGGAGTCGTGTGAACCGGCCAGGCCCAGGGATGCTACTCCACCGCTGGAAAATAGTCAAGCATGGGCTCACCAGATATACCTAATCCCCAACATTACGCAGCCTATGTATGGTAAATTAGTCGCCATGGCGGTCCCCCGGACGAGACAAACTCGTGCCCCAAATCCATCCACGCATTTGATAAACGTAAAATTTACAGGAGACTAAGGAAAGAATGCTGGTAGCGACGGCGTTACCTTTCGGCACAAGAAACTCTAGAATTAAATCACGTACCGAAGTAATATAGTAGATGCCACTGACGGCGGGAGCTTATTGTTGCATTCACACCACCTCTGTTATGCTACCAGTACACCCCTCTAGCCCCCTTACTCCCATCCCAGAGCGGCGAGGCATCACCACCGTCGCCTTGCCCTTCCCCATCCCCATCATCGTTGAGCGGACTCACGAACCCACCCCTCCTCCTCTCCGCCGTCCACCTATCCACCCACGCCCTCATTCTCTTGCGAGTGTCCGCATTCCCCACGTTGACCGTGGGCACCACCTTCAAAATGTCTAGGCCCATGACGAAGAGCGCGAGGTCTCGAAAAGAGCTGTGCTCGCTGTACGGCACACCAAACACCATCGTATCCTCCGTCCATCCCCTCGCGGGCGTCATGCTCTCGATGGAAAACCTGCTCCGCCAGGAATGGTGATGCAGCATCGCCGTTGTGGGCAAGTTCGCTGGATTCATCCCCTTGTTGTTACCGGGGGCAACGACCACCGCCTTTCCTGCGTTACCGCCGCCACCGCCATTATCTTTCTGCTTCCGTCCTTTACCCCCCACGTTTTGGCTCTGCGAGAAATTCCACCCGCTGGGCCTGAATGCGACAGCCCGCGCAAAATGTGGCTTGAACCCATCGAGATATTCCTTCAGCGCATCCCCTTTAACGTCCATCAGACTCTGCATGTGCACCTGCGCCTCAAGCGGGTCAGAGGTGAGGAGCTGGTCCACCTTGGGATCCGCAAGCGCCTTGCATATCCGCCTCTTGGCCGTGGGCGCAAATATTTTAGACCCAAGGGCCTCGGCTATTGCAATCACGATTTTTTCCTTGCCGATGCTGTAGGTGCCGCATACCACGAGGACACGGTTGGGCGGATATTTCCCCACCGGCGCGTTGTGTTTACTCGCTGCGGCCGTCGGAAGGGACAAAGGTTTTGCGGTCCCGGATGCTACTGTGAATGGATTTGTTGCGTTCTTTGGGGGATCCGGATCTTTGGGTTTGCATTTGGCGAAGGAAACGAACCGGCTCATGCTACTCCAACCACCGCCCCCGCTCTTTTCCCACGGCCGCTTGTTGTCGGGCTCCGCTTGCATCGTGGCGCAAAGCTCGGCACACGACGCTATGACATCCCGCTGGGGGGGGAAGGAGTACTTGGGGTTTAGGTACGTGGTGTCTAGATAGCAGGCATCAATGGTCTGGCGGACCGTCTTGCCCGTCACGGGATCCGTGGTCTCCGGTCGCAGTAACGGGTGGGTGATGTGCTCTTTGGCCGCCCTGAAGTCACCGCAGTGCAATATCCGTTGCTTCTTTGCTAGCCGACTGATGGGTTTCTCGAACAAGAAGAGGCAGCTCCCGGGGCAGTGGTTCGCGTCAATCATGACGACAGTTGCCCCACCCGTATTGGGAATGTCGTATCTCTTCTCGAACTCCAAGGGAACGAGCCACTTCTCGTCGGTCTTGAGCTGCTGCTTTACCAGGTTTGCCGTCGCCTTGCTGCAATATATGGGTCCATGATTCCAGCTGGCCCCCAGTCCCATGTAGTGGTCGGAGTGAAAATGGCTGAGAAAGTAGGCGTTGCATCCCTCGACTGCGCCGTAACAAAACGCATCGACCGTGATGAAGAATCCGGGCATGATTTTATAGAAGGGACACGTGCGCTTGCGGGTCGTCCCTCTTCCACGAGCTGAGGCATCCGCTGCCGCGGCTGCACCAGACCAGGCGGCCTCCTCCACAGAGGTCGCCATGAGTTTGGAGAATGCAGAGCCTGAAGCCCCAGGAATGTTGGTGGTGGTGGAAAGCCTGATCTTGTTAGGCGCTACTTGCGCCGAGACTGTGGATGCCGCTGCTTTCACTCGCGGCTCCGGCAGAAGAGCAGTAGGAGTCTTGGGTGGGGCCGTCTCGAATGGCTTCGGCTTCGACTCCGGAAGAGGATGTGTCGGGTTCCCATCGAGGCAGCCGTTAACATGTCTTGTTGCCTCGTTGGGGGTGGCGTCTGCAAGATCTCCATTACATATGGGGCATGTTCTCTCTCCCGATTCTGGTGCACTAGGGAGGTCCTCGGCGGGGTTGTTCCCACCGTAGCCGCCCTCCTCCAGCTTTGCTTGTTCCTGAGAGCACCTGGTCTCCCTATTTTCTGGACCGTGAAGATCCTCGTCGTCAGGCCACTCTCCATCGTCAAGGAAGTCACCATATTTCTCATCACAAATCTTGCTATTGCTCTCGGCCCGCTTCTCCAGGTTTGAAAACAGGGCTTCTTCAAGCCCTGACCTCGGTTCACGGTCTTCGCGGCCTACCTTGATGGCCACGGGGGGGGTGATGTTACCTTCTATTTTGATATCGGAGTCCATAGGCACATCAGTCCCACCCTCGTCATCGTCCTCGGAATCCTCTATCACGAAACCAGATACAGTTTTTGGTATCTTTGGCGAATGCGGTTTGTCCAAAGGGGAGGCTTCTTTCGAACCGTCGTTGGTATTCCTTTCTTCTCTCATTCCCTCAGTAACATTAAGTTTCCTCCTCTTATTTGATTGCTCCGACTCATCGAGTCTCGACTCGACTAGGACGGAATTGGGGTGTACTGTGGACTCGTCATCGTCGTTGTTTTCGCCGTCGTAATGGGTCGACCCTCTGATCGATTGGGATGCTGGCCCTTCGAGGAACAGAGATTCCTCCACCTCAGCCTTCTTGAAAAACGTAAGGATGCTTCGGTTCGTTTTGGTATCAATTTTGGTCTTCTTGACTTTCTTTGGCGTGCCATTGCGGTACCCGCTAGAGCCTGCCATTTTTCTTCACAGGCATCCTTCGTTTTTGAGGCAGAGATCCAGGGAAATGATTAGGGTCAACGGTGAAGCATGACTTAGGTAGGCAGGAATTAGATCATATAAATGCATGCGACGCAACACTTGTCAATATCCTGAGAGCGTTTGCAAAAGCTACAGGCTCAAGTTGCAAGCTGCTGAAATGGGGACGGCAAAAGCGAGCAATTGCCCCACACGGTAGGCGCGGCATGAAACAACCGCGACGCCACTTAACACGAAGTCACGTGCAAGGTTGTTGAGCGGCTTGCGTCGCTGGGTGTGTCAGGCTTAAGTTGGCCGTACCGATTGCAACTCGGTGTATAATACAGTAGTAGATTTCCCCTTAAATTCCAAAACCAAGATGGATAGTAAAATTATAAAAAGTTGAGGCATGTACGTACTATCATATTTTATTCAACATCATCGCAAACATGTCCATCCGAGCCAAATGTACTGGCGTTTTACTACCACCTCGCTAGTAATTCCCTTCGGCTAGATACTTAAAATTCTACGAAAGGAGATAAACTTAAATCCGCCGAGCTGACGGAGTCTATTTCCGCGAATGTATACTCGAAGTCCGAAAGCTCTGGCCACACGTTGGGAATCCTTTCGAGCTGCTCCACGTCAGACCCTCCCTCGGCTCCAAACATCGGCGCGCTATTAATTCTCTCCCTCACACGGGAAGATATCTCATTATAGGCCTGCTGGAAATACATCACCTTCTTAATGCCGCTATCTTTCACTATTCTCTCCAGGTTCTCGCCGCACGCTTCGATGAGTAACTTGTCCGTCGTCAGCATGGGATCGAAAGGATTCTCCAAGAGATGTGCCAGGATGACACACGCCCCCGAGAAATACCCAGCGGCAATTGACCTGGAGAGTCAACATTGTTAGCCCAACTAGTAACTTGAATGCCGCCGTCAGCAGTACATTGCCAAGAGAGAGGCAGCTTACAGTAAAAGGTGTTTGTCTATTGGATCAATGTCTTTCGTCATCTTCATGCATTCCCTGGTACCCTGTATCAGGCTGTCCCATCTCATCACTGGTAGGTAGCTTCTCTCTCCAGCCTCAGGAGTTACATTTTTCCCCAGTTCCCTGAAGTAAGTTGTCATGAGACTGCTTGCGTTGCCAGCCAGCCTTAGAAGCCACGGCCGGTTATGGATGTGGGTCCCCCGTATCATCGCTTGACACATGAAATGTTCCCAATGAAGGATCATGAAGAACCTCAGTGTTCCGGGGTCCGTCTCAGACGTTACGTTTTCCGGCAGGAACGGACTCGGGACGCCGTTCTTCCACTCTTGGAGGACTTTCTCAAGCTTCTGGGTCAGCTGTACCCTCTGTGCCAGAGGTGTCCTGGCAGCTCTCGCCGAGCATATCCAGTCGTATATCTTTCCCTGAACCCAGGCGATCTGGATCCGAGACCGCAAGATATTGAACTTGGCGTTACCATCACAAGATACCACCACGCCGGCACCATCCTCCGGATCCAGCGCTGGCAGATCAACGTCGATATCCTCATCCCTTAATAGTGGCGGATTCCGGGTTTTCGCGCTCATGTCGCGGTCCATGATGTACGTTAGCCAGAATAGCCGGTTTCGCTCGAGCTTCTCGGTTTCGCTGTATTCTGCCTCGGGTGGCTGGGCTTTGGAATACAGACGCAGACGTTGGGCTAGCCGTACGGCAAGGGACACCAGAACACTGCAAGATGTCATGAAGTCTGGACTTCCATAGAAGATACCGGCGAGCCCTATTGTTATCTGAAGAGATGCCATCCCATCCGTCCCGGAGAGAACCAGATCGTCAAGAACGGCTCGCGCATTTCTGACGTACGGAACTGTGGTATCATGGTTTCCAAATGGCGTCTGAGATAAGGCGATGGCGGTGTTGATGATGGCCCATGATGCTTTGGTGCGCGATGCTGAGATAGAGTAGAAATTGTTGAGAATCCGAAAGAAGCTTGGGGAGTGGAACAGGGGAAGAACAGCATTTCCGGTTGTGAAGTACTTTTCGATCACGGGGCGAATCTGGTGGAAAGGTGGTAGCTTATCCGGACTATACAACTCGGGAGCGGGGGCTACCGAAGTGGCCCGGCCAAACATTGAGGTTACCGTGTCTGGAGACATACCGAGGCCATCGAGTACTCCCAGCACTTGGGGTGTTTCCGGAAAAGACGAAGTAGCGCTATAATCACGGGTGCCCCGGGCCCCTACCCCCAGTGGAGATATAGTGTTAGGTTGCGTAGCCGCAGACTGATCATTGCCGCTGCTGCCGCTGCCCATAGACTGGAGTTGCGCCTCGACGGATCTTAGTCTCTCTTCCAGCGAGTCGATCCGGCTAGAGCTATGTATAGGCTATTCAGTATCTACATGGAAGTCGGCGGAAGGGGGTGGCTAGCATCATACGTTGTATTTTGCTTGGGTACGTGTTGTCTCGTCTTTGCAACATAAGTACACTCGGCATTGTATAGCTTGCAAGGCGAGCACTGGGGTTTTGCCGAGTCGCACTTGATTTTCTTATGGTAGCAGAAGTCACAAGCCTGTCAAGCCAGAGTTAGAAAACACCTCTCACCCCGGGATCACACTTGTGCATGCCCATAGCCCCATGAATCAAGACAGCCTTAACGGACAATATTGCCGTGAATGCGATCAGAACGAGCTGGGACCACTAACCTTTCTTCTTGACGATTTCATGCATTTATCCATCATGGACGCCGGCGAACAGTGGGTGTGTAGTGCGAGGAGAACAGTAAGTAAGTACAAGCTCCACGGATGTGCGTTCAAAGATCTGGAGCTTCAATATCTTGATACTTGCAATGACGAGGGTATAGTCTTGAAACCTGGGGGGATTGAGTTGTTCGCTCTGCCAATGCATTTGGCAATAGCACCCATGTGCGGTTGCCCCGCAGACTTGCAGCCCACTGGCTCATTTGCATAAACACATGGTGTCTTGACCAAAAACGGAAGCGAACTTGCTTCTAAGGGGAGCCAGGCCCACAGGAACTGGCCAATTGCATCCCATTTCATCTCCATGGAACTCCGGGGTCTGTGTGGCGATCCCGATCCAGCTATGGGTGTATTTGTCATGTTTTAATGCAGTCGTGGAGCTGACCACCAATACCTTGAGTAGTTAGCTGTATATATCGACCGGATGATATTCATCCTAGATTCTTATTTTCATGTTTTCCTTTTCTTTTCGTTGTCGAATTCAAACAGATTCCACTGCTCTATCCACTGCTCCCCAGATTTTTCCAGGCTTTTATACACCGACCCTGCTTTGCCATCGTAGCAAATACTTAAACAACCTTCGTGACGTATGCTAATGTCTCCGGCTGTCGAGTTCGCGTGTTCTAAGCGTCCGAGAGTGGGTGTGTGAAGAGTAACTCGGACAGAATCTGTTCCAATGGTGGGAATTTGGGTTGCCCGTATTGTCATTGATGTGAGTGTACCAGGACGGAAACCATCGTTGAAGCTGTCCATCTTCTAATCTATTGTTGTCCCATACTCTGGTGTAATTTTGCCGGCATGAAAAGACGGAGCCCGTGTATAGCAGGGCGTAAGAAGTGTATATAAGAATATGGGGGGGGGGGGGGGGGGGGGCGGGGGGGGGGGGGGGGGGGGGGGGGGGGGGGGGGGGGGGGGGGGGGGGGGGGGGGGGGGGGGGGGGGGGGGGGGGGGGGGGGGGGGGGGGGGGGGGGGGGGGGGGGGGGGGGGGGGGGGGGGGGGGGGGGGGGGGGGGGGG
>JAKWBI020000204.1:0-75106 GCA_022664585.2 Zalerion maritima | reverse complement strand
TTATAAGGATTGGGCTTATTTATTAAATTTAAAATGGCGGCCGGTCCGAATAATAAATCGAATAATAATAAATATTTTTCCCGGTATTTTTTAAACTTTTATAAACCCGTATTTAATATAATTATAAAAAAAATTAATAACCGACCTAATTCCGGCCCTTATTTTATTATTATTATTTATCGTATATTTATTAAAAGTGCTCTGGATTATTCGATATACCTTATAATATAAATTATAATTTCGGGAATATTCGATATAAAACCATTTAATATTAAACCGGCTTGATTGGTAATATATATAAAGGGGAAAAAAATAATGTGTAGGATTTTTAATTATTCCTATTTTTAATTTATAATAATTTTAATTTAATGATTGCTCGAAAAATAATCGGTAATAAGGTATTAAATAAATTGGTAAATCCGCAGGCTCCGTTTAATTATTAATATATTGGTATTTCACCTAATACGGCCGGGATATAAAAATACCAATTTCGTATTATTTTTTATAATATCCCTAAAATTTTCCTAAATAATATTAAGTTTTTCTTTTAATTAGGCAAACCGCATATATACTTTATAAATTAAATGGAATTATTAAAATATATTAAAAAAGGTATTAAATATACGTATTAATTAAATATACGTATTTTTATTAATGCTCGTATTATATTTGTGGACCGTTGGGTATTTTATAATAATTACCGAATACCCTTTATATTTAGGTAATTTGCCTTATTATTCGATTCGGTTTTTTATTATTCTTTTACCGCGATTTAAAATTATTCGTTTTAACCTATAATATTTTAATTATTAATCTTTATAAATAATACCATAATTAAAATATTACGTATATTTAATTATATTATATAAGCTATATATGGTATATGGAATATTAGGCTAATCCTAGGGGTTCGCTCGATACCTTTCTCCGTATAAACGGTTCGGATATTCCGCCGGAATAAATCCATGGATAAATCCTTGGTATTATTGGTAACCGTAAATTAAAAGCGGTTATATAGGTTAAATTTTATAAAAATCTTTATAATTTTACGCGTATATTCCATTACCGTATAATTAATCGAGGCGTTAATTATATCCAGGAGTAAATTCTATACTTTTTACTCCTTATTAATAAATAATATATATACTTTATAAAGGGAGTGGTTTTTAAACGATATTATTTATAAATTAGTGGAAATATTAATAAGCTAATCCTAAGGGATAAGGTTTAATAATTTTTTATAATATTATTTTAACCGTATTATAAACTTCCGTTGGATGGTTATTCGAAATGGTATTTTAATATATGGGTTAAAGAATTTAATAAAATTGGTAAAGGATAAATGCTTTATAATATAGAACGGAATATTTATTTTAACCATAATATTTAATAATTTATTATTAAATTCGGATTGGTTAAGTATTTATATATAATAAATAATAATTAATATATATAAAAAAATAAAATATATAAAATATGTATTATTTATTGGGTAATTTTCGGTATTGGGATTAATACTTTTAAAGTTGTATTTTTAATTATTTAGGTGTATTTTTATATTATATATGCTTATTTTTCGATTGGTAAAATTACCTATAGGATAGGAAATAATGGAATTATAATGGTAATAAATAAGGTGGGGAAAACCAAATTTTTAATTAATTATTTATTGAAATTTATTTTATTCGGGTAAACGTTGGTTTGGGTTATTTTAAAACGTAATTAGTTAATACCTAAATTTAATTTACCATAATATAGAATTATTACCAGCCTTAACCGTAAAAAAAATGGTTAATTTCCATTAATTATAAAATTTTGGTCGATCCCGCCATCGGATATAAAATATACCATTAAAATTAATTTTTTTTAAGGTTAAACGATTATTAGGTATAGGGAATAATACGGGGGAAAACGATATTTTAAATATAATATAAAATATTTATTAGGTTATATAATATTAAATAATAAAATAATTTTAATTATTTAATATAAATAATTAATACACGGTTTTATTAATACTTATATACTTTAATGCGAAAAAAAATCGGTATTATTTTTTTATAATTTATATTTATTCGGTAAATTTATTTTATATTTTCCCATTTTATATTTTCTTTTAATTAAAATTCTGCATACCGTATACAGGTATTTTTAATATATTTGGTTTTATTAAAATATCCGAATATTAAATTAATGGTATTATAGGCCGATTAATTATATCGCCTACCAATTATAATATATTGTATTATATAAAGGTATTGGATTATTTAATACACCCGCTTAATATACGTAATATACGATATTTTAAAATTAATAATTTTATATTATATACGGCGGTTAATAAAGCGGTGAGCTTTATAATGGGAAGGTTTAATTATAAAAATACGGTATAAGCGGTAATTAAGGGATAATATTAATATATAATAATAACTAATAAATAAAATACCTTACCAAGCGTTAACGATTTTTTTTTTAATTTTAACCGAACTGGGGATCCGGATATTAATTAATCGAGTGCCATATTATATATGTATAATATTTCTAATAATTTTAAGTTCGTATGGTAATAAAAATTTATTGTAATTTTTAAGAAGAAATTATTGGTGGGAGTAATAGTTTAAATATATAGGGTAATCCATAATAATATTTATTAATAATTAAAATGGACGGATATTTTATCGGCGTTTATTAATTATATATTTAAAAAATGATTAAATAACCGTAAATATAATGTTTTTAGGTGCATATATTAGGCGATATACCTTAAAAATAAGGTAATAAAGGCGAATTATAATAATGCATTACCATATTTAAAAGCTTTATATAATAATACTTTATAATAAAAATTAATACTTATATTAAATATATATATTATATAATAAAATAACCCATCTTATTAATTAAATTATATAATGGTTTTTTAGTTTTATTTTTTAATATTATTATGGGCGTTAATATATGTTTATTGGCATTACGGTTCTTTTTGGTTTCTTTAAAAATTCTGGCCAATTTTTTATTTTTATTATCGATATTCTCCTAATTATTGTTAAGTTTATTTTTTGGATCCCAGATAATTAGGATATTTGTATTTCGGGAATTATAATTAGGGGTAAATCCGTATTATTATTTTATTTTATTAGGATATATTTTTTATGGGTTAATGTAATACTTTAGGTCGATAATTGCTTTAATAAATTGCTTAATTATAGTTCGTTTAATTTTATTGGCCATAAACCATTTATTAATAATTTGGACCTTTTTAATATGGTATTATTAAGCCTAATGTAAGGCCGCTTTAACCTTAATAAACCTTTTACGGCTTTTTAATAGGCTAATATACCATACTCGTAATCTTTTTATATAGGGATTATCCGACGGATTAAACTTTAATTAACGCTTCGGTATTATATTTATTTAATATTAATGTTTAATACACCGCACGTTTTAATAAATATGGTAAGAATTAAAAGAAATTAAAAAAAAGGAATTATAAGTATTAAAATTTTTGGGAAATTTTAGGCCAAATTTAAAAAAAAATAAAACTAGAAAATTATTAAAATATTATTCTGCCGGCAGAATTCTATTAAATTAATTGCAGGCGCGGGCGGTGTGCGATTTTTATAAAGGCGGTGAAAAAAAATTATATATGTATAAACATTTCCGGCTATTTTTTTCCTTTTTTTTTTCCTATTATTTTTATAATTTTTTGCTAATATTAGTTTTTTTGCTTTATATATATTTAATACTTATTTATTATATTAATTACCCGTATTAATTACCCGTATTAAATAAGTATTTTAAAATGGCGAGCATTAAAATGGCGGTAAAACGCAGGGCCAAAGCCAAGGCCTTTACCTTATTTAAACCCCGCCCGGCTATAATTATTACCAAAAAAAAACCGCATATTAATTAGGGAATTTCGGGATTAATTAAAAAAAAAAATACGTATATTATTATACTGCATAATATATCCATATATTAATAATTTTTTATTTTTTAATTAATGGCCTAAGGGTATATTCCCGCTTATTAATTAAAAATCGCATTTTATTAAAGGTAATATTTATACGTATTATTTATAAAATTATTTTTAATATATAAGGTATATACGCCAATATTATTAAATAAAACCAAAAAGTATTGGATATAATATAATTTATAATCGAAAATTATTTAATAATTATATTCACCGGTATATTTTAAATACCCGTATTAAGTAAATTTTAATTAATATTTAAATTTATAACCTCGAATATATTAATAATTTATATAAACCGGGTAACCTTAATATAAAAGGATTTAATTTATTTTAAAACGGTTTATTTTATAATAATAGGTATAAACCTAAACCATATTCGTTTAATATTATTTATTAGGGTTTATTTTAATTATATATAATAATATATATAAATAATGGGTAAAGTTTTTATTAATCCTGGCGGTAAAAACCTTTTATATTATAAAAACGTATAATAAAAAGCCTAGGTAATTAATTAAACCAAAAAGGAATTTTTATAAAATAATTCTATATTTAATTATCCAAGGATTAATGGTAAAAAAATACCAAAAGGTAAATTTTTAATTATTATATTAGGTTTTAATTATTTTATATTTATTTTTCCGTAAAGGCCCGTTTAAAATTTAAAAAAATATATAATATAATAATTTAAATAATAATAATTTTGGTATTATATTCGAGTATTATAATATTATGGACGATGTTTATAATAAAAAGGGAGATCGATTATAAGATTATTAGAATAGGAGAGAATAATTCTTAAATTTTAAAAATAATATATAATTTAAATACGAATAATTGGAAGAAGTATAGGGAAAAATATAGGGAAAAGTATCGGGAAAAATATTGGGAAAAATATCGGGAAAAATATCGGGGCTAATATAAAAAAGGTAATTTAAAGATTAATAAACCAAAATATATAATATTTAAAATTATTATATTATAATTAAATATTAATCGGGTATATTAAGCAAATTTGGATTATAATTATATTATATATAAATTTATTAAAATTATATGGTTTTATAGGTTTATAATTTAAAACCCGTGGGACCTTATAAAACCCCACGGGTTTTATAATATGGTCCTATAAAATCCCACGGGTTTTATAATATGGTCCCATAGGATTATATAAGTTTATTGGTGGGGTTTTATGGGACCATATTATAAAACCCGTGGGATTTTATAGGATTATATTAAAAATCCGTATAATTATATGGGTAGTTTTATAAAATCCGTGGGTAACCCATGGGTCCCTATGGGTACCCATTGTACCAGCCTAGAATATATTAATATTAAGGAGAAGAATTTATAAAAAAATTAAAATTAGAATTTTCATAATGTTATGAGATGTAAAGTGAAAATAAAAACGTTTATTATATACAAGTTCATATTTATACTAATATTGAATTTCTCATATAAAATAAATTATAAAATATTGTGTATTATAATGGCGAGGCCAGTAATAAGCCAAAGATCCTAGTACCCGTCGGCACGTTGGATGGCTCCTACCCAGTTCACTGGACGCATCTCCGTAAGGCCGGCTGAGGAATAAACACACTAAGAGTTCTCAGCATGGATATTTGGAGCTCCTCGTTGCGTTGTCTCTCTATAATACCTTTGCTTCTGATTGTGTTCAGTAGGGGCTAGCCAGCTCGTCCTAGACGTGTTGTCCAAGTTAGATGCCGATGCGGTTTCTTACCTTAGGCAATAACAAATATAGCGGCATGGCCCACAGCCCCTTCTCTTAGCGAGAAACGCTGAGTCCAACAAAAGCAGCAAATGTCATGGTCCGGTTGTCGCGGCATGCCCTTTGCGCCATATATTCCATGTGTGAATAGAATGGTTCATCATCCTTAAACATTGTGGTAAAGACGCTCCCTCAACTCTTTGGTAAAAACGCGGTGTTTCGAGAGAGCACGGAGAGTATATTTCATATACGTTTAGCACAGTTCCGATAGTTATTGCCTCCCTCTCTGTTCAACATGTAAATACCTCAGTGCAGAATAAATGTTCTTTGAGAAAGAGGACACCGGTAGCTAACACTCAGACTGCAGTTAATTCCTCAGGACCGAACATTTTAAAATCACAGGCGAAGTATATATGTCCTACATGTGTATACACTGACAAATATGCGACACCTATTGCCTAGTACATACGGGTACATTACTCATCCCTCGACCGATCTAGTGGTGAGCAGCGTGGCTGAGAGGTTAGCGAGAGAGGCGCCCTAGCTAGCACCGCGTTTCAGATAATAACATCGCTGCTTGCAGATATTAACATCTGGCGTGCTGACTTGCATAGGAAAAGACGACGTGGACAGCTACTGGGGCCTGCAAATATTAAATAACACAACAACCCTATAAAAACCATTATTTCTGCCATCTCGAGCATCAATACTAAAAGGACCATGAACATCACCATCAAGAAGGATCTTTTCTGCAGGCCACTTTTCGCCCTCTCTCATTGCCGAGGAGAGGAGAGGGGGGAAAGAATATTGTAGAGCATTGGGGGTGAAAAAGAAAAAGAAAAAGAAAAAGAAAAAGAAATAGAAATAGAAATAGAAATAGAAATAGAAATACATGGATAGATGATTCAGCATCAATCTCATCACCAACAAAGGAAACGAGCGTTGGTGTGCTTTGCGGCGCAGCGGCGAAGAACAGAGTGGGATTTAACATGGGAGCTGGGCGGAGCAAAAGCTCCAGCCTCCCCTGCTCCGAATGTAATTGGCATATAGACGAAAGCACGAAGGTGTCAGCAGGATGTCTCCCATGATCTTATCACCTGAAGATGAATTCAATTCATCCCTCCTTGGCAGGCACTCCCCAACAAGTCCAAGGTGTCGGAGTGTTGCAGCGTCTAGGTGTCGTGGCAAGACGGTGCGGAGCAATACCGCGGTGGCAACTACGCCGAGGGGACGCATGACCAACCATCCCCGTCCCGGGATATGTTTGTGCTGTGTCTGAATCTTTGGACTAATCGATGACTAGGACTCGACAAGTCTCAGGTGTATAATGATATATGTATATATGGTACGCACTTCTATACGTTGTTGACCGTGGTCGATTGGCAGCGGAGGGACCTATGTACCAACATGGTTGGAAGGAAATCTCCGAACTTGGAAGGGTTTCAGACTCCAGTTCTCCGACCTTGTTCGCCCCGCCTCTTCGGATCATCCTCCCTC
This sequence comes from Zalerion maritima, assembly GCA_022664585.2. Lineage (NCBI taxonomy): Eukaryota > Fungi > Ascomycota > Sordariomycetes > Lulworthiales > Lulworthiaceae > Zalerion > Zalerion maritima. Next base: position 67,901 of record JAKWBI020000204.1, on the reverse strand, counting down.
CTAACCTGTTTGAAACTAGGAGCGGGATGCCCTTCCAACGGTATCCGACACGAGGGAAGGGGCTGATAATGGGGAGGGGGGATATGCACAAAGGGTCCTAACTGACCTGATGAGGATCCCTTCCTAAATTTCGCCTAAGAGTTATGCTGGCACAAGGCGGGAGCGAGAGTCTTTGGGGGAGCACATCCGGCGATCCTCCCTACAAGCGAACGTCAATTGGTACGAGGGAAGCTGCAAACACTTTACCCACATTTAGGATGCACACCAAGCGACGAAAAGCTGAAGACGAACGATGACGAAAGCGGGGTGGGATGAACGGAAAGGCATACCGTCTATACGTATATTTCGGAATATATATGAGCCGAGCCAACACACTGGCAATGATACTGTAGTAGGCTTGTAAATGGCGCCAGTATTCTCCGGATTAGACTCGCCTAGGGAGCACGGACCACAGTAACAGGGACCGATGATGCGTGCTCTCTGATTGCTACCTAGACTATGGGGTTCGCAATCGTTACGTCATAATGGGGAATGTTGGGCACGGATGACATCTGCGCCAAAGAAACTCGGACGGACGCTTTTCCCCCCCAAAGAAAGCGCAAGAAAGGTACTTGCAATTGTTCATACACAAGTACCCCTATACAATATAAACAGTACTACAGGATACTTCCACCCAACCCATGCATTTCCCATGCCTCAAAGCGCAGGCCCCTGTTCTCAAGCCCGCAGAAATCAAGGAAACTAGCCTGATAGAAGGAGGAGGATCAGGGTCACAGACCACAATGCCACATGGGCTACTGAGGTCTAGAATCGAGTGTTTTCCCCTTCTTCCCCCACTAGTGCCGTCGTGATCGAAAACGCGTCTTCAACCCGTCGATCAAGTAGGCTTCCAATCATTCCCGTCTCCAGCCGGGATTTTCTGCCGGGTGCAGATGTCTGGTAAAATGATACACACCGTCGTGTTGCGTTGAAGTCATCGTGTGTCGTGTTTCTGCCTGCCAGGTTTGTGATATGTACTGTTCATCTTCGGTCTCACTGCTCGTTTAGTCTTGTCACATTGAACAAAGTATCACAGCATATATCAAACATCGACGTCGATCACCCTTGTAGACATGTACCCACCAATTGTCCCAATATCGACCGACGATACCTGCAGCAGCATATTATATGGCGAGAAACCAGATGCAAAACACATGCAACTTGGATCGATTTTATTATTATTTCCAACAAACTTCGTCCGGCCAAGGATTCCTGCCCTGCATATCCCTTTAATGGGTGACCCCCATCTTGGTACCACTTCACGCCACGCAAATCAGTGTGCGTCCCTGGAACTCATCGACCCCCTGGGCCCTTCCTTGCCAGGGGTTTGGAAGACGACAACATAACGGCATAAGCATAGCTTTTTGCGGAGGACATTTCATCTCGGCAAAAGTGGGACTCCGACTCCGACTCCGACCGAAGCGTTGGACAGCACTATGTATTTTGGTATTCATTCCGGTTTTTAGCATTTGTGTCTCCATTGTCCATCATATTTCTCTCATGTCCTTTCTTTCCGCTCTCTCTTTATGCTTTTTCCCCAGGAACCTGATTCATGATGCACGATCCACTCCTCCGAGAGTGTCATCCGGCTTTCCCTTGTGGCCGGGGTCAGCCCCCGAAACCAAGTTCCGGCATGGGAAGCAAAGTGCTACTGCCAAGTTTCCGTCCTAGCCTGCATTTGCTAGAGGTGCGGAGACGGGCTGCCACCTAGTACGCTAGCAAGGAAATTAAACAACAAAAAGATCTGGCTGCGAGTAGGCTTTTCGTATTGAGAACAGACGGGTGATAGTTGGTATGACTATGCTACCTACGAGGCTATCGAGCTACCGCATCTTGGGTGCGATTTTTAGCTTGTGCTCAAGACTCCTGAGCCCACCTTCGGGGGGCCGAATGTTGGGACTTTAAAAGGAATTCTCCGAGACTGATCAGAAGAGGAATGGAGAATAGAGAGAGCTATTATACTCACCTAGTATGGTAGTACATAGTAGCTGATGGAAAGAGGTACATGGGATGGTGGATTGGCAAGTACCTTCGAGGCGGGTGAGGCTCCTTGGAAGTCTCGGCGGCCATGAAGAGAGGTCCGTCTTGGTCCCTCCTTCCTAAGCTTTTTCTTGGCGGGGTGCACATGTGCCCCGACTCCCCGCTGCCACAAATCTCAGCCCATTAATCTGTACTATACCCTCTCTTCGTACCCAATTCCCATCCACCATTCCCGCTGGACTCTTTCCTTCTCGTTCCATCTTCTCCCTTGACTTCCCTCGCCAGCTACCGAAGCCCGGCTACATTCAGAGTACGAGTGCTTGTGTTTGGAAAGCAGTTCCGTCAAATGGTAAATGACAACCTTAGTGTGTTTCCTTGTTTTTTTTGTTTTTTTTTGTTAGCGTCTCCAATCTGGAACCTGCAAGCAAATATCGTCAACTCGCTGCTGAAGTTGTCGGTACTCTCAAGCCATGGCGGTAATCCCATAACCCCGCCCGTCACCTGCAACCAACGCTTCACGATATCATATCAACCTGCTTTATGTCCAACAAACACATGGCTTCAACCCGACAAGAAGGAAAAAGGAGATCAAGTACTAGACAATTGTCGACTTCCAAATTTTAATGTCATTTTTATTTGAACTGAATTGAATTGAATTGAATTCCGGGCCAGGCCAGTGATCAGCCAAGCGGGTCTGGGGCTACCACCCCAGTCAGTGAGGTCATCTGCACAGCCGAGATCTACGAATCGAGTGCCTGGGTTGATTTCTAATTATCCATACTCTCACCCGGTTGGCCACACCACGCCACTTCTTATCCCACACAAAGAGAAGAGGAAAAGAACCCGCATCAGGGAACCAACCAATCCAACCCATATGTGATCTTGCTATTCCCGCCACAAGCCAGTCAAGGAGTTGGATTCCAGGCGAATGGGGTGATCGTGAGTGAACAAGGGAATGGGAAAGTTTCTTGGCCTCTGCTCTGTTGAAGTTCGTTCACCTTCTTTTCACCCGCCCAAAGTGACTTGCACGGCGGGTTTTGTGTGTGCAAGTCGCGAATGGCGGGGCGGGAGCGGTCGCCAAGGTTGATGTGGGCTGGTCCTGCTAGATTAGTCCGGTTCAGTTCCAAGAAAGAAGCAGCCGCGCGAACACTCCTTCTATCTATGACGCTGCAGGTGTCGGCGCCCAGCCCCATCCAGGTAGTACTTGGATCGCAGCACTGTCCATGCTCGTCGAATCTTTGGGAAAGAGGCGAAACTTATTATTATGGCCGATTACTCCACCACCCTCACTCTACCACTCATCCATCCATTCCATTCTTCTTCTGCCCTTTCCAGCACCAGCACCAGACTCCATTAGCTGACCAATCCTCTTCTCGAGGTGTTCCAGCTCCCCTGTCTTGACTAAATACGGCAGCATCACCGCCAAAGGATCACCTGGCTTAGTCGCTCTCGCCGACACATTCCACTACCGCTCTGCGACATCGAGGATATCTCAACCAAGCGACCGACAGACAACAAATTCTCCCCGACAGTGCCGAAAATTTACAGAGATAGGCACACGCCAACTCACCGTCGTCAGCCATCGCGACTTTATCTTTCGTCATCATTTAGAGTGGTACCACCATATACCGCCCACCCTTTAGGTGTATATAGCGCTTGTTTGTTGTTACACACATACACTAGTCCCTCCCGCCTCTGCGAGCAGCCCACTCTTGGCTACGTATCCGCCCACGCGTGGCTGCCTCACGGTTACATCATTTTCCTCTCGCCCTGGTTTTAAACGGTCCCTACTCCCGCATTATCATCCAAAACCACAATAGCCTCCACCACAGAAACGCTCTGGCCTCTCGAACTTGTCGTTGCAGATCACTGTTCTTTTTTCTTTCCTCCGACATTTGCGACACGCAATAGAACCGATCGCCTTTTCCCGTCGAGTCCCGGCTGGTCCATTTTTTTCTCTCTTTTTCCTTTTTTTTACAAAAATATCTATAATCTTACCCTCTTTTCTCTTTTCGGAGTCTCAATCACTGCAGTCTCACTTGCAGTTGGCAAGACCAGGTCGCCGTCATGTCCACAATACAGCAGCTTAAGAACTTTATTCGACATGGTATGCGCCTCGCTCCAGCCCCACGGGGCCTTCCCCCTCTTCCACTGCGACCTCGGATGCTTCCCCTAGTCCCCCCCCCTCCACACCTTCCACCTCTGTCTCCAAGACTGACGTATATTTCCACGATCTAGGACGTCAGGCTCGAGACATTCCCGCCGAGGAAGCCGCGGCCCGAAAACAACAGGAACAGAATCAGCAGAAGATGGCGGTGAACACAGAACCAGCAGCTGGACACGTCGCCGCACACCAACCCCAAGACGCATACTCGGCCGGAGGCCAAAACAAGGCTGCCCAGGCAGGACACGCCGCCGCGAACCAGGCCGACCACAAAGAGAAGCGAAAGAGCAAGAGGATAGATGAGAACCTGGCCAAGCTCATCGCCGAGGAGAACGAACGCAAGAGCAAGTTCCAGAAATACCCCGGTCTCGAGCGATGGGAGCTAGTAGAAAAGATGGGCGACGGCGCCTTCAGCAACGTCTACAAGGCGCGCGACCGAGAGGGAACACACGGCGAAGTTGCAATCAAGGTTGTCCGCAAATACGAAATGAACAGCCAACAGGTTAGTGAACCCTCAATGAAGGCTCCTCTGGTTTTGTCTCGCAATTTTCCCACTTGATGCATAGGCAGCCTTACCAGTCAAAGCATTCATCTTCACCATCAACATCTTCTTTTCAGCCATTTTCCCGCATCTCTGCCTCTCTTCCCTCCATCAACATGTCGTTTCTCTCTGCTCCCCTCCTCCTTCAATGCAAATACAACTTCCCCACTTCCCACCTCCCCTGTGTCATTTCAAATGATCTCTCCTTTGGTTGCACAATGCCAACATATATACCGGGGGACAACTAGGGCGACAAACACTTGCATCCGGATTTCAAGAAGGTCCCCAAGGCCGCTGAGGTGCGAGATAATATTTCCTTGTTCTCCTTTGTTGTATTTTGCATTGACTGCAGTCCATGCATGACACGAAACCATGAGGCCAGAAGGCGAACAGGCCGCAAAAAACATTGCAGAAGGGCAACAGAAGCACAGTCTCCCTGCCACGAGGGGAACTAGCCAGGTTTCTCGGTGGGCTATTATTCTCTCGGGCTAGACAGTTTTCCTGATGCCTCTGCTATAGTTCTCGTCGGGACCATGGCCAAGTTTGGGTCTTGGGTAGTCCGAAGGAGAGGGAGCACTTGGCGAAAGAGCAATGCATGGCCACAACCACCCCCACGGGAACGCAGATAAGGTATAGAGATGTTGGTTGCTAACACAGTGGGACCCTCGAATACAGAGAGCAAACATACTCAAGGAAGTCCAGATTATGCGACAATTGGACCACCCCAACATCATCCGTCTCATCAACTTCTCCGAGTCCAAGCAGTACTACTACATCGTTCTCGAACTGGCACCGGGCGGCGAGCTGTTCCACCAGATTGTACGACTCACATACTTCAGCGAGGAACTATCACGACACGTGATCGCGCAGGTTGCAAAGGCATTGGAATACCTACACGAGGAGAGGGGTGTTGTTCATCGGTATGTCTTGTTTTTAGCTCCTTTTGGGATCTTCATTCCTGCATTTTGGGATTTTTTTTGCCACTGGTGTTTGATGTCTCCTGCTTTTGGCCGCATTGGGACGATTTGCAGCGCATGACTGGCATCTTGATGTCATTGGGCATGGGTTGTACTGCTGGACCCTTAGAAGCCCTACATTTGACGTCACTCATGTTCCATCAGCGACAATTACCTCCTATACACGCACATCCTTTCGGAATAACACTGGACCAGTTTCCGTACCCGCCATTGCTCCAGGTTCAAGCTATTGATGATCCTTGCCAGCCGCGAAACCTTAGGCTAACCTAAACGCTTCCTCCGCAGTGATATTAAACCCGAAAACATCCTCTTCTACCCGATTCCCTTCGTGCAGACAAAGCACCCGCAACCAAAGCAACCCAGCGACGAGGACAAGGAAGATGAGGGAGAGTTTATACCCGGAATGGGTGCTGGTGGTATTGGTCAGATCAAGATTGCCGATTTCGGCCTATCCAAGGTTCTATGGGACAACCAAACCATGACGCCGTGCGGAACTGTTGGATACACAGCGCCCGAGATCGTGAAGGATGAGCGGTACTCAAAGTCGGTCGACATGTGGGCACTGGGATGTGTGCTATACACACTCCTATGCGGTTTCCCCCCATTCTACGACGAGAGTATCGACGTTCTGACGCAGAAGGTTGCCCGGGGAGAGTTCACCTTTCTCTCACCCTGGTGGGATGATATCTCGAAGTCGGCCAAGGACCTCGTCAGTCATCTACTCGAGGTTGACCCGGAGAAAAGGTACACCATCCAGGACTTCCTCGCCCACCCTTGGATCCGGGAATCCGGACCAACTCCTCGCGAGGAGAAGAAACCAGAGGTTCTCCGTGCATTCGATGCCACCAAGTTCGCCGACGGGAACAGCCGGATGGACTTCCGCTCTCCGGGCGCCGTCAACCTGCGCGAGGTGTTCGACGTAGGTTATGCCGTCCACAGGCAGGAGGAGGAAGCCAAGAGGAGGAAGCAGGTTGGCACCAAGGCCGGTCTCCAGACGATGCAGGGTCTGAACGAAGAGGACGAAGATGAGGAAATGTCTAATGCGCCGCCCGCGAACACGGAGGGCCAGTACAAGGCGGACATGACGCAGCAGCTCGAGCAGTCGATGCGAAACGCCAACATCAAGGGTCACGACGAGCAACCGCGAGGACGCGAGAGGGAACGCGCACCGCGAGCAGAGCCCCAAGCACCGCAGACTAAGGGTTATGGACAGCACTCGGTCGCTGTCACACAGGCCGCGCGCCAGCAAGTCAAGGATAGGGCCAAGCAAAAGGGCGCCTTCGAGCTCAACCTAGACGGTGCGACATTGCTCGGCAGGAGGGGCGTCAAGCCCACGATGAAGGTTGGTGGACTGTAGGAAACTCATCCCGCCGGGATGTGCGGTGAGGTTGGAGAGGGCACAGAGAAGGATAGCGTGAAAGGAGATCAGATATCTAGTGAATAGGAGAGGTAGGGTTAGGGTAGAGTAGTTAAGAGCGAGGCGAGGAAGGGCGATGACGCTTGATATCATGTCTGGTGCGGACTTTTGTTGGGGTATTTATGGTTATGGATGTCCATTTTCTTAACTTGCATACTTAACGGGTTTCACGGTTCCTTCTTTTCCTGCTTAGCCGTTCGATCGACGAGAAAAGGAGAATAATATTTTCTCTTCCATTGCATTCATGTACGGGAGAACCTCCCGACATGCTATGACAGAGTAGCTGGTTTGACAACAAAGTTCGGTTTAGCTGAGTTTATGAGCTCCTATGTGACGGCGCAAGCGTGATGGCGTGGTTCTTGATGCTGTCCTAGTTCGCAAGATAGGAACTAGACCTTTGGGAGAGAAGGAGCACCCGGATTAGAATATGTCGACAACCTGGTGGAGGTTGGGCAAGGCTGGGTGAGCATGCATGTTGATGGAAAGCTTTAACCCTGTGCCTAGCATTGGATCCAGAACTGTCGCAGAACTGTCGCAAGATATGACACCCAATGCAAGAGGAAATCTTTGGGGGTTTTTTTTTGTTCAGTTCTCGGTCTTATTAGAGCTTTGTGACGTCTTGTACGTGAACCTCGTTCTGCCTGGGTAGGTATATATACTCGTGGATTGCTCCATGAAATGCTGTCTTCATCGCCAAATTTTTATCGCGCACGCCGTTCTTATACATTGAAAATTTCCTATCTCTCCCGACCGTTCCTATTTGCCCTCCCGGTAGGAACTTATTTGTCGTTTCGGTCTCATCCAGAAATAATGTCTAGTAACTAGTTTACTGTGGAATTCCTCAGTCGAGTGCGCAACGGTACTGGTGAGCCTTGGTGTTTTTCATCGGAACATCTTAATACCCAGCTAGAAGAGACACAAGCAATGTCAGCAAACCATTTCCCTCTTCGCACCATCACTGAATGGTCCTGTCCACTCTCGCTCCTTCTCCTCCTCCTCCTCCTCCTCTTCTTCTTCTTCTCTTCTTCTTCTCTTTCTTACTTCCGCTACATTAGGGTATACTCACCAACATCGCAAAGCCTGTTCAGGGCATACTGTCCGGCGGTGGCACCGATCTCTGCACCGCAACCGGCGGTGGCGCACTCGATGCTCTCTTCTGCTATGGCGTCCTTGTTGGAGGCTTCGCAGAGGCAGGGGACGTCCGAGAGGGTGCAGTCGACGGCTCCCGACGACCCGGTTCCGGCGTGGTTGGTTCCTTCGATGGCCATGCGGACGCAGGCTTGGGCGCAGGGAGGGGTGAAGGAGGTTAGCGGGCCGGCTTGGGCGGATACCGCAACGGCGGAGAAGAGCAGGGTGGCGAGGGTTTTGAACTGCATGGCGGGCGAGCTGTTGGGTTTGCGATGTGGTGTGGTGTGGCGTGAGGTCGGGTTTGCTATTTGCTTCACGATTATGGGATAGGTATGGATGGATGTGGATTAGGCTGTTGTATGGGAGGTATAGGATATTGGATCGCGAGAAAAGAAGGATACCCAACAAGTTTATATATGTTTCCTCCGTCTGTCGTGGATCCTGTTCACGTCGCATCGGACCACAAGCTCGTGGCCAACGAACCAACCAACAAACGGCCGACATTCCTTGTCAGCTCCCGAGCTACAAAGTCGCCTCATTTGCCCACTTCCCAACTTGCCTGGGTTGCGATCCTATGCCAGCGAGCCAGTGCTCTAGTGTGCCCGAGCACAAGGGGAGAAGTTCTGTACGAGGTCACGAGATTCCGCCTGGATTCTATCGTCCTCTTCTGGAAAGCATCCCTTGGGCATTGCATAGTCTCACTGCGCCCATGTTGCCTCGCGAACATGGCCGACCCGACAGGCCAGGCGAGAGGAACAAAATACGAGAATTGGGAGTGACTAGAGCTCTATCAACAAGGCCCCAACCACCAGCCATACACCGCGAGGTGCAGACCAGGCCGCAGATGGTGCACCTATTTTTATCTCCCGAGGTCTCCGCAGTGGCCTGCTGGTTGCCGTACCCGTTGCATCGAGCCAGCTGCAGCCCTGTGCGGGAGTGCTTCCACGATGTCATTATTAGTGGATACGGCAAGGCAGGGTGCCCTGTGGCGATGCTCAGCCCCACTGGGCCACCAGGGGCTTTGTCGGCTTCCATCGGTGAAATGTCGCCTGTCAAGCCATCTTCCACTGTCGTAGTCGCACTCCCTATTGGGCAACCCAAAAGTAGCATTTTGAGGAACCAGTCGAACAGCCGCACGGCGTCTTCCTCTTTCCCGTGACACCATGGTTCTGTCCCCATTTTTGGGTATTAGTTACGTTTTGTGTCGCTTTCCCCACATTGAGAAACGCGACCAGAGGACGCCACCAGATCACCGCTACACTCTTGGCAGCCGCTAATAGGAGAGAAATGTTCAAATATAGAACAGACACGAGAATCATTCGTCGCGATTGCTGGTATCATTTCTCCAGGGCTGGTAACTTACAGTATGCCTCGCGATGCCACTCTGATACGCTATTGTCGTCAAAACAAAAATGGCTCTAGCCGCTCGTGCCCGGCGACCTGCCTCAGGACACTACTATTCTAATTAAACAGGTTTCTGCTCTCCCTGGGCCGCCGCTCCCTGTGTTGTCATATCCCTGGGTGAATTTCCCACAGAATCATGAACGTGAATGGCTCGATGGATTGGCATCTCAGAGGCAGAGCACAGGAACTCTCTCCCAGACAAAATAGAGCTCCAAGCTAACGAGGGCGCCACAGAAACCCGGTGAGCCCCTCTTCGTCATGTCGGCTACTTTGAGATGCCCAAAACAGAGTCACCACCTGCTGAACTGCCTCACAATAATATCCAGATCCAAACCCTCAGCATCATCAGTCATCGACTCTCTAAATATGTCGCCCCCACCCCCAAAACACCCAGCTCCTAACCCTCATCCTCAACAACACCCAATCCCTTCCCTTTTCCTTTCATCTCCTCGGCGTACGCAGGTCCTAGACGACACCTTGTCGTTAGCACCAGCATAGTATCACTCCCGGCGCATCTCCCTGTCGCATCTCCCTCCTTGATTCTAGATTTATCATGGCATCCCCACCGCCAGCTCAGCCTAGACAAGGTTCGGAACATACAAAAGAAGGAAAAGAAAAAGATAAAAAAACTTACCATATACAGGATGCACCACAAGGCCCTCCTGGAAAACATCAACGTGTCTCGCCTTGTTGTACTCCTCCAGCCGTTCCCAATCCACGCACGTGTGCGCCGATGAAAAATTCCCCAGCGGGATGGGCTGACTCTGCCCCCACCGGAACGTGACGAGCGAGGAGTCGCCCTGGCATTGGATTGCCTGGCGAAGCGTGTCTAGGCAGTGGACTGGACGCGCGCGCTCGTTGTTAGCGAGAGCGCTTCTTTTTGGGGCTGGGGGCGGCGGCAGGGGAAAAAGAAAAAAAGAAAAAAAGAAAAAAAGAAAAAAAGAAAAAAAGAAAAAAAGAAAAAAAGAAGCAGCACTTGCAGTTATGCGCCGCCAGCAATTCCAGCTCGTGGGGCGCGAGGTCCGGGTAGTAATGCTCCCGGTGGAGGAACCGGTGTATACGTTGCTGATCGATTTCGGTCTCGTCAGTGGTTATTGTTGTTGTTTTTGTTGTTCCGCCGGGACACGGTGGATATGATAGTTAGACGGCGCGGGGGGAGAGGCGAGACTCACGATGCAATGCAAGTGATGATACACCCACATGCTGCCAAAGTACCCACTCCCGTCCGTGAACCTGACCGTTTCGTCTAGTCGTCCCAGATCCGCTATTTCCTCTTCCGACACCCTGATGTTTGAGTCTGCATGGAACGCGCGACCACGTCGGCATCGGAATCAGCATCAGCAGCGGCAGCGGCATCATTGCTCTCACCACCAATCTCGAAATCCCGAGCAGACGGATGCCAAATCTTTCGCGTCGTGGCAGTAGTCATGAAGAAGGGAGACGGTAGAGAACTAGAAAGGGGGAGGGGAGAGGGGGGTAGAAACCGGGACGTACACCTCAACAGTCTTTTCCAAGTCTCGTCCAGGCCCTTGCCAGGCGCGCCGGCGTACATCCGTGCCATGCTTGCGTTCAGGCGGGAGGACGCCTCGAACACCGTGTCCCGCACGTAGGGGATGCCCCTGTCGTCCTCTAGTATTGGCCCCGAAGCCGAGCCCGGAGTGGGGCGGCCGGACGGGGGTGCGACTAGGCTCCAGAACCATGCTCCCAGGACGAAGATTGCGATGGTATATAAGACTATAAGGGTTGCGCGCAGGAGGGTGTTTGTGTGGTGGGTGCTTGAGGAGGGGGGGTGCCACGATTTGCGTGGTGATGGGGAGCCATTCAAGGGGTCTTTGGGGGTGGCTAGCTCGGCATCCGATGAGTCTTCGTCTTCGGAGGCATAGGGGTCTTCTGTCGGGGTGGGGCGGTAGGCTTGGGATTGGGGGGATGCCTTTTCCCTTGTCAAGGGAAGGAGGGAGCGGAGTGTGAAGGGCATTGCTTCTCGGGCTAGAGCGCAAGGTGTGTGTAGCAGGACGGGCTTGGGACTTGAGAATGGGGTAAGGTCTTTATTTGTCGGCAATTATCGAAGAGACTCATGTGTGGGGTAGCACGATACGTGAGACTAGAAGAGAAGAACAACTTGGTCGTGTGTGAATGGGTCGATACGGCAGTGGAAAGGGGACACTGTGCTGGAACGGGTGACGGAGAAGGACAGCGCGGGAAAAGAAGCTCTCCATATATCCTTGGACAAAATACAAGTATATATCCGGCACATGTATATAGAAATGTTTCCTGTTTTAGAAGTTTCTACACACACAAGAGAAGCAGTGTCACATGCGCGGGTATGGTAGTTAACCCCCCATCAACAAACCTATCATTACCCTTGTGTCCCTATCTGGAAGCTCAGCCCCATCGAAGTTGCCTTGCCATTCAGTGCAGTATCCCAACACCGGCATCTGGTGTTTCCCGAATTCTTAGTCTTAATTCGTCGGCTCGCGCGACGTTTCTCACGCCGATTGATGTACGGCCTACCTACCCGATTCGGCAATTTCTTAACAGCCGGCCACCCGTCGGTGAATTGCCACGCGAATGGGTAGCCATACAACATGTTCACAACCCCGCTGATGACATGCCAAGACGGTATTCCGCCCACTCGATAGTCATTCCGCTGCCCCTGTGTATTCTCACTGGCACAGTCCCACTTTAAGCCGCTTCCACACCTTGTATCGGTAAGCCTGGGAATTCTCTGCATCGGGGAAAGTGCGGCTGGCCTGGGAACATTACGGGATTGACTCGACAGCCTATAGATCTTGGAGATAGGGCGCGCCGCCCCTGGAAGGACTATACACAGTTACACATACTACTACGCCAGCCGAAGATCCATCTAGATTCGATCTAGAGTGGCTGCGTATAGTGCGGGACAGGAATGGCCGCACTGGGAAATCTAAATCGACATGTTAATCATTCTTCATTTTCTTCATTTTCAGCAAATTGCCCCTTGTTGGAGAACAATTTTAGAACAGCCGCGGCAAAGCTCCAGGGCCATTCCACAAATCTACTATGTTCATCCCGACTACAGCAAGGCGACACGGCATGTTCCAATTGGCTGACCACACCGTGGGCTCTAGGGTCTGGCGTGGCTTATAGTCGCTTAAACATCCTGTGATCCACAACAGCGGGCATATCCAGGATCGTACTCCGGAAGATTTCCATGGCTATCCTGGGAGATAGCCCAGGATAAACGTCTACTTCTTGGACTTATTTCGCTGGAAATTCGGCATTGTGTTACCGGAACATCCACGACAGCGCTCCGCCTTGCCCCCAGGTTTCGACTGAAGTGGGACACAAGGAAACATCGTTCCTAAAATGGCACGTCCGGGGCTAGATGGCTAGGAATAGCAGGACTTTGGTGTAAGAGCTTGGGGATGACACCCTAGCTGAACATCTCTGAGCCAATCGGCGCTCTCGATTCACATATCCAACATATTCACATCAGTGTCTCCTATCACCGTCTGCCAGCATCGTGATCCAGATGCATTGCCCCGAGGAAACACCGGACCGAATTCGAGCTCGCTATACGATGGTTCGTGTCTATACTCGATTTGTTCTTCGTTGGGGGCGGGCTGTTTTCGCGACGGGAGACTCGACTGTCTCAAAGACATGGCTATCGTAGAGCCGAGGGGAGAAAAGCTGCCACCGTAAGAAACATGGGGATCAAACCAAGCTAACTTTTCAAAGCTCATAGAGAGAAGGAAATTGTATAAAGAGGATGCTCATTCCACCCTCAAGTCGGATATTCTTCTCATCACCATCGATCACAACAACCACAACCACACCAACAACAGCATTACCACCAAACCACCAAAACACGTCTCACTTCCATCCCAACAACTTTCAATCGTCCTTCAAGCTTCATAGCAACTCCTTAGTTCAACTCGTCCTACCCCACAACAAACTTCAGCCAAATCATCCAAGATGCAGTTCTCCCAGGTCGCCGCCATCCTCTTCTTCACCGCTGCTTCCGCGGCCCCGGTCACCAGTACGTCCCCTTCCTTCCTTCTTTCTGCTATCGTTCCCCTCTCTATCTCCATCCTTAGCACCCGGTACTAACTCCTTCCCAGACCCAACCACCATCCCCGACGAATGCGAAATGACCACCTCCAATTCCATGGTGTGCAACTACACCTCTCCCCACCCCGGCGCCTATCCCGTTGTCACGTCCTCCTCCAAGGACTCCTGCACGGTCGACGAAGAGGACCCCCACAACATGACGTGTCACCTTCCCGGTCCCCCTTCGTTCGCCTCCCGCTCGGTCACCTCCACCCGCTCCGTTTCCGCCTCGGGCGAGCGCCGCGACGTCGACGCCGAAGCATACAAGTTCAGCCTCGTGTGCGACGACGACGGCTGCGAGACCAACGGCCTCAAGGCCCGCGACGGCGACGACGACTTCGACGCCGAGGCTTACAGCTTCAGCGTTACCATCGAGTGGAAGAGAGATCTCGAGGGTCTCGAGAGCGCTGCCGCCGGGGCTTTTGTTAAGAGGGATGGTGGCGACGACTTGGAGGCCGAGGCGTACTCTTTCAGCGTCACTATTGCTTGGTAAATGCCCCTCGGTGAGACCTGGGCGCTGGGTAGTTCAAACGCGGAGCCTTTTGGCTAGGAGGACAGATCTGGTTGACTGATTGGGTTGCGGGAGTTTGCCCTGGATGGAAACTCGGGATATAACTATACGAAGAATGGGCTCGGGGAATTTCTTTGCTGGTCACCAAGCCACTGGGGGGTTGCCCCCCTTTTTCTGGGCCACTTTGTCTCTTTTAGATGTTTATTTCATTTCTTTGCCGGTGGATTCTGGGGGGCTTGGGCAGGCCAGTGTTTATGAAGGCACAAGTTCGTTGGTAGCTGATTGACTCATGATTCCCTCGTTCCTTCCTCAAAAAAGGGTAAATTCCGCCGACAGGGTGTGGGCCGGAAGCCCCTAGAGGCACGCTACAATCGGGAGGGACTTTAGCCAATGAACGTGCACTCCCTTTCCCGATCATCCAATCAAGATAGAGCTGAATTTAAAACCACACCAGCGGGGTGGCTTCCATGTTAAAAACTGCAGGCCCCACATCAAGCTCTTCAAGACATCAAACGACACCAAATTCATAACCCCAACCCCGATTTTCATTCAATCTAGCCGCGCACATCGTCGCAGACATCATGGTCAACATCACGAAATACGTACCGGACCCGAGAATTGCCGCGCAAAAGTTACGCAGGGTAGGGGTCGGGAAGGTAGGAGGAGGATTTCCCTATATGGGCCCGAAGAAATCGCCGATCGACGACTTCTTCCGCTCGCACACGGGCTTCGGATATGACTCTTCGAGCAGCCCGCAGGCGTCGTGGACGTCTCTAGCACCGTTCATCGAGGCCAGCGCCGGGTTGGGCAAGAACAAGGCCGACCGCAGCTTTGCCGAGTGGAGGTACCTCGACGCCGTAGCGACCGAGTTCCGCTACCGCTTCGGCAACGACGGCAGCAACGTGTTGGGTCACAGTAACGAGGGAATCTCCAAGGCCTTGGAAAAGGTGCGTAGTATCTGCCCTGTTCTCCTTCGAGTTTCCGCCGCCACGAAGTAGGCATAGGTAGGTGGGTATCTATCTCGCTGACACGGCAAAACAAAACTACGACCGGGCGACTACCTAGTCAATCGAGGATCTGAACAACATTACCACGGAGCGCGTCCTCCCGGGCATGAGCCTTATTGATATTATCCACTGGGACAGGCAAGGCCGGAGGGGACCCATCAAATCCATGGGGACCCCAACTAGCCATGGGCGCCAGACCGTCACGGCCGTGGGACCCGACAAGTTTGTCTACCGGGGCAGTATTTTTTTAAAACGCCCCAACATTCCCCTATCGGAAGCTAGGCAGCTCGCGACTCGTTCATGGCATCTCGACCTGAGTGACGGGAAGGAAAAAGAGACTGGGAATGGGGAGAAGCCACGCATGATTTTGAGGATTGTGAGGAACTGAACAAGATATAGGAGTGATGGGGAAATAGTGAAAATGGCTGAAAATATTATGTTCTATGCATGTGTGGGGCTTGGATCTTTAGCATTTCGTGCAAGACGACCAAGCTGAACCGCACACCGGTGACACAATCTGGACGCCTTACAGGACATGTCAGGTGTGTGAGGCCGATGAAATGGCTACTCTGGTTGGATAATGTAGTCTGCATTGCTAAGACCACAACTGGTGGCTGTGGGTCATGTAGTCTGTCCAATCCGCCTGAAAGCGGTACAATCGAGAGAACACAAGCCTACTAATAACCAGCACCACCTCCCTACTGCTGTCCACCTGTTCCAACATTATTGTTTCCTCCCTGGTCCTGCTCACCTCCGTCCCCACCAGCTGCATCCCCGTTGCCATTTCCATTCGCGTTTCCGGCATTATCCCCAGTAATTCCACCATCCTGCTCCCCAGTTCCGCCATTGCCAGTAGCAGGCGAGCCCGTTTCTCCCACAGGATCACTCTGCGTAGGCGTGCCCGTCGGCACGCCGGTGCACCCGACATCAAACACCTCCAGATTGCCATCGCCCTGCGCAGGCACCTCGTCGGCCGGAACATCAAAGAGAATGCATTCCGGCTGCGCGTCGTCCTGTCCCAGGCCGAAGACGAAACTCTCGCAGTCGGTGTCTGCTTCGCACTGCGCTTGGCATGCCTCTGCCGTGTCTGCTGCAGGGGAGGAAAAGGGAGTGGTGGATGTGTCGTCTGCGGATGTGGGAGTCTGGCCGCACATAGTGGTGGCTTGGCGGCGGTGGAGATGTCGGAGGGCGAATGGTGGTTCGAGGGAGGGGGTGATGTTCAAAGGCCCGGCCAGGGTGGTGCCGGCGAGAAGTGCTATCGTGAGGGTGGCGAGGATGCTGGAGACGGAAGTAGAGGACATGGTAGCGGAAGACATTTTGGTTGCGTTAGTGGGTTGATGATTACGAGTGTAACGTAGCTATTCGGCGGGAGGAGTCTTTGGTATCACTTCTGTGAGCAGTGGACAGTTCTGTTTGTTGGGTGAAAGATTGCAGGTAAGATTTGGGTGAAGATAGAAATGTATGTGAGGCTTATTGTAAGAAGAGAGTTATGGTGGATATTGTTGTTGGAAGTTGAAGATTGTAGTGTTGATGGATGATGCGAGTGATGATACGGGATTCTTCGGCTTGGGTATCTCGATCATTTATATCCATTCAGGCCCCCCTTTCCTATTCAAAATCTCTACCATCGCGACTTTCTTCCCCGGCGGGCGTCCCATCGGGAAGTTTTCTCCGAGATTCAGAACCTTTTTCAAATGTCCACATCGTGACGACAACGGCGACGACGACGCCACTGCTAAATATAGCCTTGTCCACCATTCTGTCAGTGGAGACAGACACGGAAGGTGTCCCTTTCTCAGCTGGCGAAAGGAAGAGAATGGTCCAAATACACCCATGCAGAACTCTAGCATCGCTTGTCAATGGAGCAAGTGAGTCCGGATTTTGCCATCCCAACTCCCTGTCTTCATCGACGGCATGCGGGAGGCGAAACAAAACCACATCACATCATCTGGAAAAAGTCCTAGGCCACGAACACGCCTCCTATTGTTTCCCTTTCCAGAGTCGTGGCCGGCCATTCCACCTCGAAAGACGAAGTCGAATAGTCTGTCGTCCTAAAAGAGGGATGTCGCCGTTAATGCCGAACAAGCTCTGGCCTCGTCCCGACTTCGAAACAAGGTGCATTAAAGCCTGCGCTCCTGCTTTCGTGGCCCCCCATGCATGACCCTGGTCGGTCCAATGCCGAAGACCCACAACAAGCACTTTCCGTAGGGCAACATTCTGGATCAGTCGGCGATTTTCTAAGCATTCTTAAATTTCCAATGTAGCTTCATATAACCACTTGTCCACATAGCATCTCACATCATGAACGTCGAAGGCTGCTAAGCTGCCATGTTTTCACATGTTCACCACTCGCACCACTCAGCACATTATCCCCTCAATCCCCTTAATCCCCTGAGCAACTACGGTCGGCGTGGGGTACTCCACCATACTGCGCCGTCCATCTTCGTTAGCCACGGAGCAGCATGTTTGACATATCCGATCCCTCCTCCGAACATGATCATTAGTTTCGACGGCATTTACCGCTCCCACGGCCTGATCTTCTGGATGTACATTTATGATGCGAAGAATCGAGGCTGGCGAGCCGAGTTGGCGATGGGTGGGAGGCTCTAATTATAGTTTATTTTCCCTATTTTCTAGAAACTGTCAACCGGGTTTGGCGGACTCCACCGAAAACGGCAGTTGGGTGGTGCCCAAATTGCTCGATTGGGCTGCCATTGACCTTATTTGGGGGACGATGTTACGTCATTGCCCATGCGAACGGCCAAACTCACCGCCCTCCATAATACTGCCGGCAGAAACGGCAGCCAAAGCAAAGAAACGACGGCCGCGACGAATGCTAGTCCCTATAATGCACTGAAGAAATGTTAATGCAGTGCTAGAGGTGAGTAGATGGAGCCGACGACATCTTCCTGGAGAATCGAGCTATTTCCATGAGAGCAAAAGAGACATGTCCTCCTTCCCACCTTGAGCGGCAACGGTCAACCGTGCTTTCCTAACTGATTCACCGTTTGTACTTGCTCCTTCCCTTGCCATCATGTGACGGGAAGGCGCATAACATCACACACTCCAAAGTCTGGGCAGCAGCACTTTCCCTGTCTAACAGCAGAGAATGTCTTTGGCCAATGTTAGCTAGGCAGCTTTCTCTGCTCTCGCTTTTTCCCTTTTTGGTTCTTGGACTTCCGAGAACTCCAGGGTACAGCATTGATTCTACGATGACTTCGAGCTGAAACCCGGAGTCCTCCCAATGCCCTGTTCCCAGGCTTGCATTATTCTCCACCACTGCTGCCACCATGATGTCGTCCCGCTACATCCCCAACACGTTCACCTCCCTCCACACCCTCGGCAACACGGAGAGCCTCCTCAAGGCCTCCATGGAAGAAATTATCAAGAACAGTCCTCCCACTGGGCTCTATCGCCACGACCTGCTCTCCGGTCTCTGGCACGGTCCCACCGGGCTCGCCTACCTCTTTCTTCACGTGTCCTCTGTGCACCCAGACCTCAGAATCTCCAACCATCGCGCCATAACATGGGCACACTCCTACATCCAGGGACACAGGCAACATGTCCACCTTGAATCCCGTCACTGTGGACTTGCCAGCGAGCAACTCGCCTTCGCGGCCGTGAGAGCTGCGGTGACGAAGGATCTAAGCCATGTTCGTGAATTCGTTGCCAACATTCCGGCCATACTGGAAGGAGAGAGCTACCCGAATGAAATGCTCTACGGCCGCGCGGGGACGCTCTACCTCCTGCGCATGATACGGTATTGGGTGCCTGATAGCACGCCCATCGTTGAGCTCCCAATCCTGCAGATATCTCAGAAGATCATCTCCGAGGGACCGGACTGGAAGTGGCACGACAAGAGGTATCTCGGTGCCGTCCACGGTGATATCGGCATCATCACGCAGCTCGTTCTTACCACGCCAACACTCGCATCGCAGCTCGCCCCGAAGTTGATTAGCCTTCTCGAGACGCAACTTGCGAACGGAAACTGGCCGAGCTCAGAAGGCAAAGAAGCCACGTCATTGACACAGTTCTGCCATGGCGCGCCCGGATTCGTCCTGTCGCTGTCGTCGCTGAAGCCTTTTTTCCCCGCAATACGGGACAGGATAGATGCCGCAGTGAGGAAGGGTCGCGGGTGTATATGGCGAGAGGGGCTGCTTCGGAAGGAGCCCAGTTTGTGTCACGGAATATTCAGCAACGCCCTGTAAGTTCTCGTCTACCCGAATCCACACGTACTTCGGTTCCATATTCTAACCCTATGTGCAGAGCACTTCCAGCCGGGCCTCATAGAGAGCATTTCTTGGCTTTTGCCACCCCTGAGAAGATGGCCGAGTACATTAAGTACGACCGCTCCATGTTCGAGCCGGCGGACTACGGCTCGAGGTACAGTCTGACGGCGGGCTATTCACCGAGTGCCGCCTGGACGTGGATGATGCGTTCAAGGGAGTCGCCAAAACTTGTTGCATATAACGATGTCTAGGTTGTCTCCCTCGCGGCGGGCGGCTGAAAAATACCGGTGTGCACTCCTATAAGGTTGTTCATCATATTTAATGATTTAAATACAGGATAATACGATTCTCTTCGCTTCTCCACGTGGCGGTGGTCTGCCTAGCCTCTAGCTTGCCACCGCCGAGTGCCGCCTAATCACACGGAGTAGATCTACGATGCAGCATTGCCGTGTTGCTACTTGCTAATGCTTGGGACAGCAGCGCTGGTCACAATTTTTGTAGCCTATATCCAACCTTGAACCTCCCTCACATGCCCAGCTGCTCACTTACATATTCGCAAAAATACCCTCCCCACGTCTCTTTCTCGCAGTTCGCGTTATACGCCAGGCGGTTCTTCGAGTTGGTTCCGAGATCGTCAACCTTCCCTACAGTCGCAACCCCGAGAATCTTGACGCGCAGCTCGTCTCCGTCCGTGATTCCGAAGAGCGACGAGAAATACGCTGCTAAGCCTGCTATGTGTGGTGACGCTGGAAGTAGTCAGCGACGCGCGAGACACCTCGGCCGGGAGGCAGGCATATTGCGGAAGGAGAGAACACACACCCATACTAGTCCCTCCCAACATTCGCCCTCCATAATCCCCTTCATTGCTCGCACTCTCAACATCGGTACCAGGCGCAAAGATATCGACGGCTTGCCCATGATTACTCCACTCGGGCATTACATCCTTGCCGTCCTTACCCTCTCTCTCGATCGCACCCACGGTCATGAAATCCGCCGAGCACGCCGGCGAGGTCAAAGAAGCAGGAATCCCCTCGTTTCCCGCCGACGCCACAAGAAGACAACCTTGCTCTCGGGCGGCTTTCCCAGCATCGATGAGTGCGCCGGTACAGCCGGTCTCGGCTTGGAGGCCGAGAGAGAGGTTCATGATGCAGGTCGAGTTCGTGGTGCGTGCGTCGTTGGCTGCTGTTTACATAGGTAGGCGAGGTGAGCATGGAAGATCCTGCCAGGGCGGAGGAAGGAGTGAGTAATGGAGCCACGAAGAACACCACTTACCCCAACTAATGGCGGAAATCACCCCGCTAACTGGGCCTTTTCCATCCTGCGTGACTTTCAGAGAGACTATGGTACTCTTGTTCTGCACGCCATAAACATTCCCACCAATCGTTCCCGCGATGTGCGTTCCGTGGCCGTCTATATCATCGTTCTATGCCTAGCACGTTAGCACCAGCACCCACCATCAATGCTTCTTTCTTTTCTTTTTCTCGTTGACTTTAGCAACAATAGTCCCTCTCGCGCGATTGCCAGGCTGACAATATCAATGGGGGAACGACATACCACACCCCCAGGAACAAACGTCTTCCCCCAAACAACCCTACTCTCGCGGGTCCTCGAGTCCAGGAAATCCACATGGCTAGTTCTAACCCCCGAATCCACAACATAAACCTTTAATTTCTTCCCTCCTTGCCTCCCTTCCTTCCCATCCACGTCTTTCCCGTCGTCGTCGTCGTAATGAGGACGAGACAAGCGCTGATACACCTCCTTTCTCGCCCTGTCCCTCATGGACACCCGTACGATTCCCCAGGGACGGCCGTACTCGGTCTCTAGCGCTACCACGTTTTCTCTGCGTTTTCCGTTTCCTTCTTCTCCCCCTCCTCCCTCTTTTTCTTCCGTTCCGTTGCCCCTGCCGTCGTCTCTCCGTCGTCCTCGGACTTCTGGCCACAGCCGAGGGAGGCTAGTCCCGACCCTGGCGTTTTCACGCCCTTTGCGACCACCGACCGGCCGCGCCGCCTCGATCATCAAGTCCCTCTCCACGCTCATAACCACGTCTTCCCTTCCTCTTATCCAGTTTAGCATCTCGCTTGCCTCTTCCTGTTCCTGCCCTTCATCCTCCTTCCCACCCCCGGGGGCGGCCCGCGCGCGGAAATGAAACCCCCTGAACTCCTCGATCTCGAAGTCCGTGAGCCCGTGGCCCGGATTGCCCCCCGCGAACAACCGCAAGAATTCCTCCCGGCACGCCTGCGTGTCCGCACGCGTAACGGTAGGGCGGAACGTCACGATGTACGAGCCTGCGACGATTTCCGCGGACGGGGAGGGCGGCGGGGAGATGGGGACTGCGGCCCGGGATGTGTTGGGGAGGGGGAGCACTAAGGACGCGAGGGGGATGAGGAGCACGTGCGGGGATATGAGTGCACGAAGGACGCCGAGGGACTTGCGCAGAATGGTGTCGAGGTGCATTTCTTTTTTTTTCTGGCCCTGTAGCGGTATCGGGCGCCGGGCGTTCGGGTTTGCAGTCTTCCGGGGTTTTTGATATTCGTCTTAGTTTGCAAGACTGAGGTGGTTATTAAAGCTCTACTCGTCGCGTGTTGTTTCGCTAGGCCTGCCAAATTCCAGCACTGTCCAAGCCCTGTTTTTTTCGGGGGTGATATGAAGAAGTTTCGAGTGGACAGGTTATTGAGATTTGTGATAAGAAGAAATACGTTACATTAGTCTGTCTATCCACGCCGAGTCACGCTCACTCATCCGCAATGCCTCCCCCATTGGTTCTATCAATCGGGAGTTTAGTGTTGCAGTGTGTACTACGTGTGTAATGAGTCGGCTCAGAGTCGCGTAGATCGAAGTTTGCGTTACTTTGATCTGCAACTTCAGGGGACTCTGTGGCGTTGTGTGCTATGCTTTGTGTGCTATGCTTTGTGTGCTATGCTATGTGATGTGGCGGGTCTTTTTTATTTGTCGTCTGGTCCAGCTAGGCGTACACGGGGATAGCGGACGAGTGAAGATATTCCGCGTCTCAACCACGATGGAGTGGGTTGATATTTCCGTGGAAATGCATTTATGCTCGGAGCTGCTGCGCCGCGGGTATGATGCCGATGTATTGTATATATTCAGCACATGGAGGTCACCAGCATATGCACAACTCCCGGCCCCAAAGTTACCATCCGCACCGATAATGGCAGGCAGGGCGCGCGCCAGGTTTCGAACCTGAAGACTCCGGCTGGGGATTCTGGGAACTACCCACAGAAAAGTACCCAAACATGGCCGTCACACTGGAGGCAGGCGGGAAACCCTTCGGCATCAGCTGGACCAGCCCAGCACGCACACGATGCCGTCGACTAGGCTTGTGAAACAATCCAGGGGGCCACATTGTTGGCAGCATCTTATAAGCACAAGGGTAGACTCATTAAATGGTGGATTAATAATAATGTAGTTTTTATTTATACTTGTTTATAAGTAATAATAACTGCTTATATTAGATGGGCGATGCTCAGGCCGACGCACACGGGGTTTTATATTGTAAGGCCGTGGATGCTCATACAGTAGGTGCCCGTGGCTTGATTGGTGGGCACCCGTAGGGCCCTATAGCTCCACTAGTCGGGCCCTATAAATCCCCATTAGTATTGTGTGGGACCCCATGGCCCTGCGCCCCCCATTACGCAAGGCTCTGGAAAGATGATATATTTTATGGTCTTGCTTGGCATTCTGAGAGAGGCACCAAACCCCGCGTGGTCCTGAGCAGCCGCCACCCATGTATGCCCGCCGGACGTGACTGCAAACAACAGGGCTGAAAAGAGCAAGGTCCATCGCGAAGAACCCGCCAAAACCAAGAAGTCAAGTCCCGTGGCATTGACCTCGTACCCAATGGGTCTCTGGACAGTCTCCTCGCTCCCAACCACCACATGATCCTCAACATCCAAAGCAGAAGGATCAGAGGACGCTGTTTCCCCAACGCTCCTCACCGCAAGCTGAAGCCCCAGTAAACTCCCATACGAATGGCCGACATGGATGATACATATCAACCCCCCCCGCCCGCAATTTCGTCATCCACACCTGCATAACCGCAGCCCGAATGGGCAACTGCACCTCTTCCACCGAGCCGGGAAGCTCCTCCTTTCCCTGCGCACGAGCATTAGGTGTATGTATGAGTATGACCCTACCTAGTCCTCCGACCGGATGACAAGCCGTGACAGGGGTACTGCTTTCTCTTTGTGAACCACTTTACTACAGCCAGCGGACATCCAGGCGGGTCCCACTGGGTCCCGATGCATGGATTAATATCAACAGCGCAATTATTCTAGCGCTCCATTCGCTTGTAGCTTCTGAGCCTCATGCCAGGGAGGCCAACGGCCTGACCCTGCTGTTGTCGGAATAGGTTTGAGCCTCCCCTTAGCCCAGCTACCAAACGCAACCCACATCTCCTTAGTCGACGACATCTCACCAACCCCAAACGCCAATATTGCAAGGTGGCATCCAAAAGCACCGTTCGAAAAGAAGCAACATCCCACCTCACCACCGGTGCCCCAACCTCCCCCCATCCCATCCGCGCACGTCCAAATGCTTCAACCAGACTCGCAGAAAGGGAGCCTTGCCTCTGCCAGCCAGGCGCCTCCTAGGACCGCAACAAGGTGATGCGCGCCAAACACAAGGGCCGCTTCTACGCCAGAATGGCCCTCGGAGCCAAACCCCCAATGGGGAACAGAGCCCTACCATGTACTCCCCCTTCCACCACGAAGCCGGCGCGGTGTGGATCTCCAGCACGGAAATGGGAGCGACGATAGGGAATGTCTACAAAGAGCTAGGAATGGAGAGCTATGCTCAACACCACGGCGTCAAAGAAGCTTCATGCTGGCAATACATCGATGGCAGCAGCCATGAGCACCGCGCCGATGACCCCGGCACTAATAGCCTGCGAGACGTCCAAGGATGTTTTCGATTGTGCTGCATGAGAGGTCTACGTCAAGAGGAGAGAGAGGTACGTTGGTCCGTTTTCTATCTGATATTAGCGGTCCCACCCTCCTTTTCAGACGCGGCGTCATGATTCAGACGTATCCAAAGCCACGGCGGGCGTGGGAGGGGGAGCTAGATTGGCCCGAGAGGGATTGGAAGGATCTTTTGAG
Organism: Zalerion maritima; assembly: GCA_022664585.2. Lineage (NCBI taxonomy): Eukaryota > Fungi > Ascomycota > Sordariomycetes > Lulworthiales > Lulworthiaceae > Zalerion > Zalerion maritima. The sequence continues at coordinate 43,304 of JAKWBI020000204.1, read as the reverse complement.
GCCCGTCGATCAATCAGTCGGGACGAGCGTTTCTCCCAGCTTTTCGATACGAAAAACTTAAAAGTAACATTGCAAATTCGGGTCTTGTAAAATCCATGCTACCGTAAAGTGTAAAACGACGCGGCGCCACTGGGTCTTGGGAGCTCACACAATACATACTCAGCAGTACGCTCTCATGCCCTATTCGATCCATGGTTCCAGCTCCTTCTCGGTCCAATCCCACAATTTCTCCGCCAGGTCCATATCCCTGCCCAGCTCCGTCGCCATGCCGCCTATCCCGACCGGCTCATAATACTCCCCGGACTCGATCCCCTCCGTCGCGACAGACGCCCAAAGCTGGTTTCTCGCCCCCTGGTCAACCGGGGTGACCAGCTTGGTCGCAACCTTGCCCAGAACCCTCACGGCACACGACGAGCCCGTCGCGTTGTTCATCAGGTTCGTCCTCACGACTCCCGGGTGGATCGATGCAAATGTGAACTGCGGATACAGCCGCGCCATCTGCCTCGTCCACAGCACGTTCGCCAGCTTGGACTGCCCGTACCGGCCGTACGGCCCAAGGTCGTCCGCCTCCGTGCGCAGCGAGCCGAAGCGAATTCCCTCCGGCTTCGGCGCGGACACGTGCCCGTAGGAGGAGAGACAAACGACCCTCGCGCGCGCATCGACGCCGGGCTGGCTCGCGCTGGCCGTCTTCTCCAGGGCCGGGAGCAGCAGCTTGGCAAGGAGCGCGTGCCCGACGTGGTTGGTGGCGAACTGAATCTCGTACCCGTCCTTCGAGAGGCCCGGCGGGACGGCCATGATCCCCGCGTTCAGCATGAGGATGTCCAGGCGAGCCGCCTCGGCGAGAAATACCCTTGCCGCCGCCCTGACCGACGCGAGGGAGGAAAGATCCATTTCCAGGAGCCTGATATCGGCCTGGCGCGAAGGGGCGGCAAGCTGGCTCTTGATCTCGTCCGCCGCCTCCCCTGCCCTGGAGAGACTTCGCGCCGCCAGCCAGATCTGCGACGGTCCGCCGTGCCGCGCGTACTCGAGGACGCACTGCTTCCCGAGGCCGCTGTTGCCGCCCGTCACGAGGATGACTCTCCCGGCGAGAGAGGGGATGTCTCGAGACGGCCTGAACGAGATTGACTTCTTGGCCATGGTGGGAGCAATGGTGGGTTCCCGGGACGGAAAAGCCAAAGAGACGGGAAAGGTGGTGGAATAGAACTATTAATAGTCTGTGTGAATAGTGCGATATTTGATGATTTTCTTGAAAAGCACACGATAAACCTCGGCGCAATGAGTCTGATGTCGACGGGTGAAAATAGGAAGTATGTAGTTATATATCTATGCGGATATACTTGCAACAGCTGGATAGCCCGGAGCGTACGTGGGGCCCGCAAACCCGCTGCGTGGTTGTGATCGGATTTATATCCACACGCGGATGACTTATATCCGATGACGAGAGTTGACAATTGCAGCAGCTGGTGCTGCTGCCTCGCTGCGCCCGAGCCTCATGGCGCTGGCCAAGCACGGCTTGGGGTCTCGGCGTTCCAGCCCAGCATCCCAACTCGCAGCAAATCAACGGCAAAAAAAAAAAGTACCATTACCAACCAGCCGCACAATGTCCCGGACGGAGGCGCCAGAGGAAGGTCGTCGGTCCGCTCCAGGGTCCAACTGGATACCCTCCCGCGAAAAAATACTGGACATGACCCTCGAATTCCTCATGGTCGCCCCAAGGCCAGGAACGGGGCACAAACGACGTCGTTTCCGTCGCCCTGACCAAACAAGGCCCTGCCGCCGATCGCACCACACGCCCTCTTCGGTGCCGAGCCTCAAAGGAGCAGGGAAGAGGATGCCCGCCTAGGCGGCAGTCTACGGCGATCTCGACGACATGCTGCAGATAGAGCAAAAAAGGAGGGATATATTCCAGACTTGGAGAATCTCCAGGGGGGGGGATTCGATTGCAGGCAGCAAGAAATATATATATTGATGTTGTTGCAGTGCAGATTAACAATACGGGCTGTTGCACCTCTGACAGCAACACGGCCGCCGCGGATCCTGACCCGCAAGTTCCAGGCCCCAGGCATGGCGAAAACCATGAGAAAGCTGTTCAAGGGGTGTCTCTGACCATCTACGCAGTGCTGCACGGATCGATCGGCTTGAGCTAATAATACGACACAGTGAACACGGGGAGCTAAGTGGAGAGGTCAAGGCCATCCTCATAGGTGGCGCGGCCGGCGCAGGAAACACGAACCTGCTGAAGCCCATCGCTGGGCAGAACTTGGACGCCGGACCCTTGCACAGGAGTGGTGAGCTCATCTTCGGAGGGGGGGGGGGGGAACCAGACGTTAAAAGCGAAAGAATGATGGCTAATTAACCGACCTAGGAACACGGAGGTCGCCGTCATCGAAACTAGGTGGGACTGCAGTTTGGATCCAGCTGCGACGAGTACCTCGAGGAAGATAGAGAAGGTGCAAGGTCGAGCCTAGGCCAGTTTCTGATGGATCAATACGGTACAGCTCGAGGCCGAGCGCTCAACATGCCGTTCCCAATCGCCACGGGGAAATGTTGAAATCGTATCGTTGTTTACAGTCTGATAGATAAGTAGGCAGTGATGATGTAAAAGGCATATATGCTCCTCCTAAACTGACATGTCGATATGTCGTTGTTCCCCTTTGGGATGACCAGTGCGCGCTGATCCCACAGGCCACTCCGTTGTCAACTCTCCTTCCTCATCCTCAGCCCCGACTCTCCCACGGCTCTCTCCTTGACCCTCCCGTCCTCGTCGGTCTCTTCGCTCCGTCTCCCATCATCCCTTCCCGTAGCCATCGCCTCGCCATCCCTCTCCCTCCCCTCAAAGTCGCCGATAAACTCAACGTCCTCCTCCGCTGCCTCCTTGTGCCTCTTATCCTTCAGCGTCTGCTTCAAGTTCTCCTGCTCTTCCAGCGCCTGGTCCTTCGTAACCATCACCTGGTACGCGGGCCTGAACTGGGTGCCCAGCGGCGGTCTCCACCCCGCAGCTCCGTACACGGGAACCTGCCTGATGGAGCTGATGAGCGCGACGATCAGCTTGTTCCTCCTCTTCTGCCTCAGCCTCTCGTTCGCCCAGTTGGACTTGTGCGGCACGCTGAACCGCAGCTGGAACCGTCCCAGCCCGCCCAGCTCCAGCAGCTCCAGCGTCAGCTCCTCGCCGTGGAAGTCCCGCCTGTTCTCCCGCCCCCCCAGCCTCTCCCCCAGGAGCTCCTGCAGCGTGTTCATGTCGGCGATGGACGTCTCGTTGTCCACCTCCACGTCCACCACCTCGCACATGTTCCCGCTGCGGCTGACGTTGTCGATCCAGACCCCGTTCAGCGTGACGTTGGAGATCTGCACCTTCTTCCTGCTGCCCACCCTCCTGAAGACGGTGTAGAGCAGGGAGATCTTCTCCACCGCGAGCCTGTCCCCGTTCACCTCCACCGCGTCGCCCACGTCGAACGGGTGCTTGACGAACACGAGGATGCAGGCCGACAGGACCTCGAACACCGTGCGCGACACGGCGAAGGACAGCGCCACGATCTGCGCCCCGAGCATGGCGAGGTACGTCCCGAACGACGTGCTGAAGAAGGAGCCGAATATGAGCACGGACGCGACGACCACGAGGAGCTGCAGGAACCGCGACAGGGACGAGATGGCCGAGTCGATGCCCGACGCGGTGGACGTGAGGTCCCGGTGGTCCTGCCCCGCCTGGACGCAAAACAGGACCACCTCCTCGAGCGTGAGATCGCCGTTCTCGTCCGCGTCCAGCGTGCGGAAGATGCCTTGGACGTCGTGTCTGCCGAAGGGATGGCGGTCGTTGGAAAATGCCCTGGAGGCGTCATCATCATCACCCTCATCACCATCGCCGTTTCCCGCGTGCGAAAGACACGCCTTCTCGAGATCCTCGAGGACCATTTCTTCCTTGCCGAAGCCGGCGAAGGAGTAGAAGATTCGTTTCCCCAGCGCCCGCGCTGCGTGTTCCTTCTCCAACGCCTTTCTCACCGCGCGGCTCGTCGTCTTTTCTCCTCCTCTGCCCCCAGCATCCGATTTCCCGCCTTTCTTGCCCCTCACAAGCTCGCTCGCCCACATCCCCACCTTTCCCTTCGCGCTTCCGGCCGCACTCCTCCTTTTCTTCCGCCTCAGCTCGTCCAGGAGAGCCGGGCTGGGCAGCATCTCGGCCTCCTTCCGCGTCTCGATGGTCCAGTCCATCTCTCCGAACCTATCCCTCGACTCCGCCGTCTCGAAGGGCGGGTACAGCTCCACCGCCTTGGCGTACAGCCCGATCAGGATCCGGATGGCCGTCTCGTTTTTCTCCCCCTTGGCTTCCTTCTGCCTCATCCGGTAATGGACAGCCACCAGGTTCATCAGCGCCCTTTCCCCGAGCACCAGCAGCGAAATCACGATGCCGGCCATGAAGAACTTGGCGATTGCATCCAGCCATCCCGGCAGTCCGTCTCCGTCTCCGTCTCCGCCCTCGCTCCCCTCTCCTCTCGAAAATACCATGGTGGTGAGCGGGATGAGCGTGACTTCCGACGCCACCATCCAGCCCACCACGGCGACCGAAGATGGAATGCGCGACAGGGTCTCGTGGTAGATCTTGTTCTGCATGCTCCCCACCCCGAACAGCAGCTTGAAAGCCCAGGGCAGGGACTTCGCGAGCAGGAGGGACGCCCAGAGGGAGAGCCACATGCATTCGAGCCACGAGAAGAAGCCGAGCGCGCGGATCCCGCCGGGGAGCATGGTGGAGGGGTGGAGCGTTGCCAAGAGAACGACGGGGACGGCGAGGATGATTGCGATGGGGAGGATGAGGACGGAGTACCTGACGAAAGGATTGAGGCTGGCGATGCCGCCCCTTCTAGAAGAAGAGGAGCTCCGGTCGTTGGCGTATCGATACGTGCTTGTTGTCGACGTAGTGGAAGTGCGCTTGAGGAGGGATCCCATGTCGTTGTCTTGGCGGTAGTTTGCGGCCGCTGCTGATGCTGATGATGCTGCGGGATTGGCGACTGATTTGTATGTGTGTTGTCCTCTTCCTCTTTCCTTTCCCCTCGCGGACGCTGAGATTTGCCCCGGGAATGCCGGCTTGGGCGACGGTTCCCTCGAGGATGAAGGACTGGAGGAAGAAGGGGAGGAGATATCCAGACCTATCATCCCCCGTGTTCGCCGCCGACTTGGCGTCACGGGCGTGACGGGGCCCATTTCCACGTCGATTATGGGATTGCGACGGTCCATCGTGAGGAGTAGGGGGAATGGGGCCTGAGTTTTTGACTCGATTGAAATCTTGCAGAGGAATAAAGAAGGAAGAAGAAACGGATCGGCATCAACATCGTCAGGGAGATCTTTTATGATGTTCGCTGCCTCTCGGGCGATCGGGAGTGGCTTGCTGCCGGCACTCCCCCTTCTAAAATTTCCATGTTCGCTGGCTGGCTGAGCAGTGTGATGTGTCGCGTCTTGTCGGCAGCGGTCAGTCGTGCCGTCCCTAAGACAACGCACAAGACTACAGGGCCAAGACTGAGCCAGGTAAGCCCCGCATGCCACTATAGGCGGAGCACCGACAAATGCATCTCAGCCGCAGTGGGATACCCGAGTCTTTGGAATCGTATGCCAGTCGCTGCGTTCGACTAATGCATGCACAAGCCAACTATGTCGGCCAGTAACATTTACTTGTACTGCATGGGGCGTGCATGTATAATCGGTACGCCCAGACACTATTCACGCTTGGACGAATGGGGACTCGGAGACTTGGCCATGATTGAAAGATTCTGGCACTCGCACAAGCTAATCGTGGGCACGGTGGCAGGATTCTCTCCGTGTGAACATTATCTCGAGGTGAACACCACAGCCGCCATCAGTGTCCATACATGTATATCAGATCCAAATGTGCCGAGACCTTCTTTTCATCCGTTTATGAACTCCCAGGGTATCAACCATGCAACCACCAACACCCCGGCCGGTATATGCGGGACACCTATGCCTTCGATGCATATAAAAATGAACATGGAATGACATGGAGAAGCCAATAAAAGCGAATATGCGTGAGGGACTACCCAACGCCTCGGACTCCTGGATACACCAAATGGGCTTAGTAGGCTCCGTCGCGCCTATCAAGTATACGGGGCGGCAGGATGAGACGACTGCCCGTAGTCAGCAGCGTTGTTCGAACCAGGCTGGCTGCCTCCTTGCTGCGAGGTGTTAGGCTGCCTGTCGAAAATGAGAAGTGGCCAGCCAGAGCTGGCATGTGATACTGGTAGAGTCCCACTGCTGCCCCCGGCAGGCATGTTAGAAAGCTGGCTGCCTACCGCCGGAAGTTGAGGAGCAAAGTCGTTGTTTCCCACGTTTTCCATGGGCATAATAATGCCGCCCGCTGTCCTCGTGTACCCAGGAGGAACCGGGAACCAGCTTATACCATCCGTCATCCCGACAGCTGCTAGTTGCTCCGGGCTCAGCGCAAGGTCGAGCATGGTCGCCCCATGGTTCATGCCACCACCCCCCTGGTATGCACCCTGCACGTGGGGCAAGCTACCTCTCTGGTACTGGCTACGGGCCTGCTCGGCGTTCCCTACCCCTTGTTGCGGTCGACGGTCTTCCTGGTGTCGCGGCAGTTGTTGCAAGTGGACGGGTTGTAGTGGGTCAGGCGCATTGCCTTGTAGGGTGGCGGCTTTTGGTTCTTTTCGCATTTCCAATATGTCCTGCAGTACGTGGCGGAACAAGGCCGCCTGGTCTATCGGGGCCTTTTGGGGCGTATCTTCCAGCCCAGACTTGACGAGGTGTAGAAGTGGGCGGAGAGAAGCGTCGCTGGTGCCTGTGTTGTTCGCCTCGGTTAGCAAAGACAGTTTCAAAAAAGTGCAAGCCATATGCAGAAGAGGCCTCGTAAACGGGGACAGGGTTACTTACCCATGAGCTTCCATATCTCCTGAAGGATTCGCAGCCAGCCTTCAACTTCCTCCTTGAACTCGGCGTACTCGTGAGGTTTCAAGGTGTGTCGCTCCTTGTGAACAGCAGACAGGATGGTCATGAGACAAAGCAGGTAGATTGACACCTGGTAGAACGTGGTGTCGAGGGACTTGAGTTCCATGAGGCGGACAGTGTAGCGGTAGATCTCCCGACAGACGTCTCGGCAAATCTTGATGTTGGCGTTTTTCACCTCCTCGGACGCGCTCTCGTTCACCGCAGGGTGTCGGAGGCACAAACGATACTCGAGCCCGAACAGATGGGCATATGTGGCTGCTACTTTGCCTTCGCCCTCGGCAGGTCCGGGTACCCCTACTCGTATTTCGTCAGGAATCCACTTCATATAGTTGTCCAGCTTAGCTTCGAGTGCTTCGGTGATGTCAGAATATCTTGCGGCATTAAATTTGACGGCGTAGAGGTTGGCGAACATTTCAAGATAGAGGGGAATTATATGGAAGCCTGCCAGTCCAACAACATAATGGCACGGCTCCCGCTTGAGGGTCATATCCACACCATGCTCCAGAAGGCATTCTTCGGGTATCGGCTCGGGGAAAGTCACGTCGAATTCAGCCCCGGAAATAGGCATTGGTTTCCCCAGTCTCCCACAGAGCGTTACAATGACCACCAGGATGCCCCACCAGACCCTCTTGCGCATCTCAAGGTGAAGATTGGTTGACTTTCCAGGTTTGGGGTGGATCTCTCGGTGAAGGCTGATGTCTACGGCCATGTTAAAAGCCTTGGAAGCAATGTGCAGAGCCGCTCCCGGTTTGGGGAAACTCCTGGCGTGAGCCGATATCAGCGAGAGCGCCTGAACAGCATCGAAGCTGGGCTCCATCTGCAGGCTGGACACCTTGGAAAGGGCAATGTGATAATGCTTGTTTGACAGATCCACGAAGGTGTCTCGTTCCGCTGGCTTCTCCCAGTTGCGTGTGCCGATCTGGTAGTAAATTATCGCCAAGACCATATGCACCTGGACAACTTGCCAAGCCTCGGGAACGAAGCCAGGCTCGTAAAACCTCTTGAGCATTTCCGTGTAGGAAGGCTTGTGAATTAGAGGCAGGAATGGGTGAATAACGAGGAAGTACCACTGGGAGTAACTACTACTCGTCTCGTAACTGGGTAGTTCCAGCTCGGGAATTTCATGGCGGTGATAGATGGAACGTAGCAACGATCGGACCGACTTGTTGTATACCGGCGGAGCACTTCTATCAGGGACGGTATCAGGTTCAGCGACATCGGGATCCGAGTCGTCGGCCAAGTTGAAGGCAAACCCCAGAACTGCCAGATGTGTGCCCATGAGAGCACTCCGATTCTCCATTGCATCAGGCATGATGCCCAGATGCAAGCCAGGCCGTCGAACGGTCTCCAGGTCAGACGCCAAACGGAACGGCTTGGATGGAATATCTGGAGATGGCGTCTGGCTCGCATTCGTGCTGGGTCGCGACAGTTGGAGCTGCTGGGACAACGATGGGGCTTGCGCGGGCGCTGACGCTTGCGCGGGAGACGGATCATTGCCTGCCCTTCGAAAATAAATTCCGCACTCTTCCGTCCAGCCCCCTGAGTGCCAATCGAGATCGGGTACCATGTTTCCCTGGTCGTCCACAGTGTGGCCCACCGGAAGCTTGGCCTTGACGGGATTGTACTCGAAAGGCTTCACCTCCAGGTTTGCATGTGTCCTTAACAGTTGACCCATGCCCTTGATGGTATTTTCCATCGCCGTCATCCGCTTTTCCAGCTCGGTCAGGTAATCTCGCCGAACTGTGCGACCGGTGGTCCGGTCCGTCACCAAGCACTCCAGGTTCTGGTTCCTACAATTGGTGCATTGGTCGGGTGCCTGGTCGCATCGGATTTTCCGGACCTTGCACCTGTCGCATGCCTGTCCCGTCCTCGAGTGGTTACTGATTCCCTTCCTGACAGTATCGCTGTAGATGGTTGGATCTGTGGTCGGAGTCACCTGCTTAGCCTTCCTGGCCGATGCGTCTTGCGAGCTTGTCGGCAGCTGGGAGGGTCGCGTTGTTGGGCTTTCCGAGGACCCGGCTCTTTGTTGCTGTTGCTGCATGATCTGCGCTGGTGCCGGGCTTGCGCGCTGGGTCGAGCGCTGGTATCCGCCCGACGGCATCTGCCCTTGTCCTCCAGTCGCGGAACCATGGTATTGTTGATGTTGCCCCATTGGCCCACCCATTTGATATCCACCCGCGTTTATAGCCACAATTCCTCCATGATGGCAACCAGGCGACTCTGCCGCATGCCCAGACGTAGAAACGTTGCTCAGAGGGTGTTGCGCGGTGGTGGATGCGGGTGCGTCACCGGGTGCTGTTCCACCTACGCTGATATGGGGCCTCAGCCCGCCGGCAGGAGAAGTATGGTATATGCCTACACTGGTGGTGGCTGATGACACGGGAGGCACGGCGGAGACAGACGGTAATCCAGCGGGCGGCGTCGAATTCAACCTTGGCCTGTGTCCATGACCCGGGCTGGTGAAGTATTCTTCGGCAGGTCTCTTACTCATCGTGGCCCGGACCACAACGGTGGCCAGATGCAAGCAAAGACAACGGGCACTCCAAGATGAGCTGGTTTATGATATATTCGAGCCTGAGATCCTGTGGCTTTATCTCTCGTCGCGACGCGTGGGTGCGTGGACACCGCAGACTGCAGCAATATGCGATCGGCACGGGGGGATTGAACCAGGGCGCAGCGAACTTCGATAGTAGTAGTGTCCCGGGAGTATGAGGGGAAAGGAACCAGCTTCTGGAAGCCGAGGTAGGCTTTGGAGAGGCTATTCGCAGCGGGATCTCCCTTCTTGGCCTGGTGTCTCATGCATACACCGAGATGTGCGCGCGGTGGGTTGCTAGGTTGCTAGGTCGATGTGGAGCTCAATTCGGACGGTCGCGCGGAATGGAGGGTCGAGGGGTGGACAATCCGATTTAGGAGAAGAATCCCGAACGGCAAAGCAACCTGTCGTTGGGGTCGGCACTGGTAACTTTGATGCCTTTTTTTGGGGGGGGGGTTCGGTGGACCTTTGACAGCGACGTCCGACGTGATGCATAAGCCGCCAACCGGTGCAACAGTGCTAAGCCGTCTGAATCCCCCACGGGCCTTTCCTACAAGAAAAATAATGTTCGGAGGGCCCTAAAAGACAATAATGAATAATGATTAACCAATATTTAATTGTGATTGTCTTGCTCTTGCCATAGACGTTGGAAGAGTGGGAGTCCAGCAGGGTGGTTGTTGATGGACGCGAGACGGGGTATGCCGCGGGATGGAAGATGCCGCCGAGATCAGTCATGCACTCCAGAAGAGAAAAAAAGAAAAAAAGAAAGAAAAAAAAGAGACTCCAAATAAGCTTTGAGCGGGTCGGAATTAAGGTCGTGCAAGGACGTCAAAGGCAATTTTAATGCCGAAAGACTGGGTTTCTAATAATACAATGAAGAGGAGAAGTCGGCATTAAACCAAGTCGATAGCAATATGAAGGAAGAGGAAAGAGCAGTGAAAGATTGTTTGTGAGGTGGAAGGAGAAGAGTTTCCCGGACCCAGCACGGAAAACGGCAACGCCTTGGCAGCAGGCAGTCTCTTAGGGTCCGAGTCTTGGTCTAGGGGGGAAGGTACAGTGTAGGTCTGGAACAATGTCTTCGGGAAGCAGCAAGGTGGGTCGGTACCATGTGCGTGTAAAAAAGAGTGGGTGGTTGCCTACGAGGGAAAAGGAAAACCTCGATGGAAGGAATCGGGGCACCCAAAAGTGCTAAAATTGTCTGTAGAAACCACTCAAGAAAGGCTGGCGAAAAACGCAACGCGCTGAAAACACTAGCGTTCAGCCAACGCAATAAAAGTTGGGGAAAAGCACGGTTCGGCGAATCCTTTCCCTCCTTTCCCCCGCCACAGGCCGCTTAAGCCTGAACTGTCAAGTTGCAAGTTGCGGGGTGGGTACTGCATCCTGACTTCCACCAAAACAGTAATTAAGTCATGATACCCAAAATAGTCTACCCTGCGAGTCTGATTGTTTATCCATCTGATCACGTATTTTTGCTATACCACAAGTCACATACAGCCATTGTTTTCGTCCATGCCAGGGTCAGCGTGCCTGCCGGAAGACAATCTCAAAGTTAGACCTGCCGGTGGCTTCGGAAGGAACGGGGTGTGGGTTTCTCTCGACCGGATGTGATTGGAGTCAACGGAAAGAGCCACCCCTTCACTCAGCCAAGAGCGAAGCAAGAGAGAACTGGCAAATAATGGTGGTTGCCATTATTCATTTGCGGGTGCAACGTCACACAATGTACCTAGAAAGCCGCACTAGAATTCGTACAATACAAGCAAAATGCTAAGCACAGGTCTCTTCTTTCATGACCACAATCCATGGATGTCTCAGCGTTCAAATAAACACCTCCTAGACCTCCTAGCCCGGCCAGCATTTTAACTATGTGCCACACATGCTCTAATGCAGGTCTGTTACTGTTTATTGCAAAGGACAATGACCTTTTGAAAGTCCGAGTCACACCTCGACACTTGCGATAGGACGAACTGCACCGTCATCTGCAGAAGGCAAAGTCCGTCCCAAAGTCCCCACTCTAGCAGATAATGGATAGTGTTAGACTTGGAACTACTTTACTGTGTTGGGTAGCATGCTGTCCACCAGTACCAAAAACGCCACTCGCAGCTGCCAATTTTGGGACGGCGGCCTTCTCTTTTCGGCCATTTGGAACATCTAGAAAAAGAGAACAAGTGGAGCCAGAGAAACGTTTCTTTCCTCCACACATTTATCACCGGCCTCAACGACTTGCCACCATGACCACCACACATTAGTGCTGCTTGGAATCCCGCACTATTTCCCTGTATAATGTATTCTCCACCTCACCTTTCATCTGGCATCCAACCATCCCCGTTCAAAGTCGCATTTTTATACCCCAGGTTCTTCATGCTATTACCATTGAATTATCAACCATTTCCCAACACATCACCGAGCATCTCACCGTGGCCCCACGCGGCCAGATAGCTCACACGTCCCCCAATTCCGTTCGAGGATAATGTCACTCCGCTCCGCGTAATTTCTCCGGCCCTTGTCCTCGCTCCACTGGGAGGGCAAAGGCCCAATGCGATAAACAACGGTGGCAACCGACGGGTGGTGTGGTGTGGTATGTGGATAAAGCACCACGACGGGAGACAAACAAGGGCAACAAACATGCAGATACAAGCCTGACCCACTGCTATAGGCGGACTCTGCTTGGAATCCATTCTGTCCCCAGCCTCGAGACCATTCCCCATTCGAAATGTAATAGTAAGCTTGACGGGTCGTGACCGGCGATCAATCCCGCCATCCACTCGCATTCCATGCTTGCCAATCCATTGCAGATCCCTCATCCTGGCTCTGGATCTTCATGCTTTGCGGTTTACCGAAGGTGCACACACGTACTGTGTAGACACTTGCAAGTTTAATACATGTGCATACTGCATATATAAACTTCGGTTGCACCTGCAGCAAGACCATCCAGCCGCTCCAACTGCAGGCAAAGGCAGCGATGCACTTGTGATTCAATATCATCAATAGTCGTCGGCTTTAAGGGAGAAGCCGACGGCCCGCCCCCATTGAGCCACCATAGACCATCACTAGATACGAAATCCGGAATGCATTTACCACGAGTTCTTCTCTCCCCTCTTGAGGGTCAGCACAAAACTTGCATACAGACAGACTGTGCTGACTGGGGCAGGGGGCAAGGGTGGCTCCCACCTCTCTCACTACCGTAGACCTGCAGTTCATCAAATATCCGAGCCTTGACTAGAGCATTGTCTTGGACTAGTGAGCCAAGAACATCACGAGAACGGAACGCGATTGGCACATTCGTAACCCGCCCTCAATATGCGAGGCTTGTAACCCAGTTGGAATTGCTGTGTGCGACTTCGGGTATCGAGGACCGGCTCTCGTACAGTGTTATTGCCGGTCTATCGGTTAGCTCCATACCTGAGCGCCAACCAGAGAAAAGTGCCCGAAATGTCTCCACTGCAAGAATTGCGGACAGCAGGCACGCACTCAAGGATAAACAGGATGCTGTTACCGGTTAAGCATTCCACAGAGTATACCTTTTGGTTTCGGTTCAAACTTGTTAGGAATTCTCTCTCTCGTTCACGCCGTAGGACGCACAGATATAATTACGTGACGTTTCTTGGGTCAAGAGTTAGGACTCTCAGCCCTAACATCATCATCATCACTAGACTGGAACTCGGTATCGACATGTGGCGTCAAACTTTATTGCTAATGCCACACGACTCTCGTTCTGGATACTAGAGACGGGTTGGCTTGGGAAACTGGGAAGTGACCGGTGAGCTCTTTTTTTATGCCTCTTGTTGCTTCTAGGGACGGAACAGCCTGCTAAATTTGGTGGATTATGCCCTGGGTGCCCGAACTTCATCGTCTAATTTCTGTGGCCTTATTAGCAACTGGTTAGATTGCGTCCCAAACAAGCATTGTGGCTTGAAATGTGTTTCTATTTTGAGCATCACCACCGCGACCTTAAAAACCCCACGGGGCGCGGAACAATGGGCAAGACCGAACACGACATCAAAGCACCCTTCAAGTTCCCCCACCTTGTTGGACTCACGCCGGCTGGGATCCCGTCCTTGGCACTCGCGCCGGACATGGGTCTGGCTGTCAAGTTTTGCACAGGTTTGTGCATAACTCTTCGGGATGTTGGCACCGCATGACTTGGAAAACGATAGTGCAGAACACAGCCATATCGCTAACCTCAGATAGGAAAGCTTTCGAAGGACCTGGAGAGAAGGCGCAGAAACGATTTCCCATAGCGTGTATCATCAAGGAGCATTCGCAACCCCAAATCTTCCCCCTCGCGACGGCAAGCCAAGGACCCCCCTTATCAGGCAGAGAAGCATGTCCCTGACGGAATACACCGCAGCCCAAAAGCAAAGGTGCATTCACGCAACATCTGCTCCACGTCAATCCCACCACGTGTCACACCGACTTAACCAAGTTCGGGCCGATTTTGTCTCCAGAATTCCGCCTTCCGTTGGTGAATAGATATCCTCGGTATTCCTATATACGAAATGCATCGATGGGGGTTGAGCTACTGGTGAAGGATATCTCCGTCCCGGTGCGTATCCGTACTCACTCACACAAGGCCCTTCCCGGCAATGCGCCGCCACTCAGATGCCCGCTCCCTCATATGTACATTACGGCCCAAGCGCTTGATACCATCGAAGAACGATCAGAAGCACTATTAAAAGCACCACTAAAATCGTTGCTGAAAATATTAAAAAATATTCGATGCAGACTGGTTGATTTGTTCGGATATTTTGCGGATGTAACAGTTATCAAGACTCGCCCAGGTGCCCGAACCTGAACAACTTGCCGGCCCGGGACGCGGCCATACAAGTTAAGTAGCAGCTGATGAAATAGATATGTCATGTAGCGCAAACAGGATGGAGGAAGAGTCCCGTTGCAGGCGAGAATCAGTGATGTCTCAATCCTACCAGTTCTTTTTCTTTCTTACATTCTGATGAAGTATCGTCAAGTGGCTCAGTATAGGGTGGCAATACAATAAGTCTCCGGAGATACGCAGTTAACAAAGGAGGATATCCTCCGTGCCCCCAACGACTATATCAATATCAATTATAAATATCTGCGAGATCTGATACATTCTGCCGCTGAAAAGTGTTTCTTGTTTCAAGAAGTAGCATACAGAAGAGTGGGGACAAAAGATGAAATAATTAAAGCAAGGATTTAACAGAACAGCAAATTACGGACCTTGACGGGTGTAATGTGTCCGACGACGAGGTTTACCTATTTTCCTCTCGCTAATTTAATACCAGTAGGGATAGATCCCAAGCAGATTAATACCATAAAGCAACCATTTGAAAATCCCAGAGAGTTTGTGAAGGGTTATCCCGGTGACACGCACTCCTGTGAAGTTTACATTATACGTCGAATTACATTAGCCACTAATACTTTTGACGTTTCGGGATAGGTACGCGATGCTGATCGATATGGAGAAAGAAAAGATGAACGTATGTAAATAATCTTATTTTTCAACACCAGGAGTCATTCCAGCAGTTGGAGGTATTTTTGACAGGGACAATCTACCTTATCAACTTATTTATTCTCAGCCAAAAATAGCAAGCAGCGGGCACCCTCTCACATCCCGCGTGGGATACGGGTTGTCCCTCATCCAAGAGAAGGGAGTTTCCCTTCCCGTCTACCTACCTTTTCACATTCGGCTGCTTCACCGCCTCCCCAACCATTTCCCCAATATTGGGATACTCCCGCAGCAAATTTACCATCGGCAAGAACAACTTGACTTCTCCCTTTTCTCCCTCTCCCTTACCCTCGAGCACGCCTTGCAGCCAATTCCACTTCTTCCACCTCCACCAATTACACTTGTTCACCTCCAGCACCTGCGGTTCCGCTTTCGGGTCGTTCATCCTGCACACCACAAAAATGGTGATGTAGTGCTTGCCCTCATTGACGAAAATGTCATTTGTTAGGGCGACTTGGGAAAGACCGGTGGTTCCCAGACCGGTTTCCTCTAGGACTTCCCTTTCAGCGCACGTGGCGAATGACTCGTTCGGCTCGAGGTGGCCGCCGGGGAGGGCTATGGTTCCTATACCGGAAGTGTTAGTGATGATGAGGCGGCGTGTGGTGGAGGCATGTGACAGACGTTCTGGGCTAGGACCTAGTCCGACTAAGGGGGGGAAGTGTTGTCATACCCGCACCATGAGATCCCTTGCGCTCGCCCACTAGAATTTCCCCGGACCCATTGACGATGATTGCCGCGATGCCGACCTTGGGCCTAAGCGACTCGGATGATGCCGCTGCACCCGATGGCATGATGGCTGTTGTATGTATAGATATGTGGCTGTCTGCGGGATGCAAAGGTACCTCCGGAATCCGACTGCCGTGATTCTTCGCCGTAGTCGGATCTCGCGGTTTTACCGGCCTCGAGGAACGGGTTGGAGGGGGGTGCGTGCGGATATGCGCTCGTAAATAAGAGGAAGAGAACACACAACAGGTACAGGCACGAGCCTAAGAGTAACTGGGAATTGAGAATGTGTCACCTGCAGGTTCCGCCCTCCGGGTTATGAAGAAATTGTGGGAAACGAGGATGAAGACAAGGAAAGATGGGTTAATTTCTAGCAAGGCTTCTTATATCCGGACTTCAAATGGAAAACGCCACTGCAAGGCGAGACCTGATCCAACTGGGACTTTTCTCACGTCGTTGTACTTTGTCAACATCAATTGGAAAGGGCCCGGGATTTTGCATTCCATTGGTTCGCTGTTGGCTTTGGCCTGACTTGGTTGTACAAAGTATAACAAGTCGTTGGTCATTCCCGCCCAGGCTGAATCCGAGGCACACACAGCTGCAACTGCGCTGCACTGCACTGCACTGCGTTGCGGTTTGCGACCACCACCGGTGCCTGCCGGCAAGCCAGCGACAATCCGCGCCGCAGCTCTCTCATCGATAAGCATCACAAATCAATGCAGTCGGCAGAGCAATCCCCTATCGATAGAACCGCACTGGCTCATTTTTGGAGTTTGGAGTTTGGAGTGTGGAGTTTGGAGTTTGGATGGTAACGCACGTTATCCAATGAGGCGTCATCGCGTTGCGATCGGTACAGCCCTCTTTCCTCCCCGGTATCTCGGCACATGGGATATGAGATGAATCGCGCCTACCACTTCCACATCGGCTGCGGGATTCGGCTCCACCAGCTCCACCAGCTCCACCACTGCTGCTGCACAGCACCTCGGTGTTAATCATTATTAGCTACGCCTTTTCTCTTGAAGTTTCCTCACTTCTCTCACTTCTTCTCTCTTGGACTTTTGATCTTCATACGGATGTTTGGATTAGTGACGAGTGTTGAGTTGACAGGATCAACTGTTGCGCCTACGAGATATAACCCAGAGAATTTCCTTTGCTGTCGAACGCTTGCTGATGGCAACAACATGAAAGCTTTTCGACCAACTGTTTCGATTACGTCAAGACGTCGCCAACCGAATAGTTGACATTGGACCCGATCTTTCGGCATTTGTAACCCCTATTTCTACTCAACCACCGGAAATTTCTTGCAGCTTCAAGATTCAGCAACGATTGTTTTTCAACCGATTGTGTTCATTCAAAGGTCAATCGCCCCACTTAGTCCCGGACGAGAAGCTGTCTCCCAGAAAGCAACCCAACATCCTCCGCAATGGGTGTCCATGATGGCCAACGAAAAGAGGAAGGAGATGTGCTTGGAGGAGGACGCGATTCCTCAACAACAAGCTCGGTTGGAAGCACAGCATCACTACCCGCAATCCAAGATGCTTCTAGCCCTCAAACAGCCACCAGGGACGCCGGGCTAGGAGCTAACCACATGGAGACATCTCGACCGGCACCCGGGCGGTCGCCGTCGGGTGATCCACCCGGAGAAACACCGGCAGGAGGGAACGGCAGCACGGGTGACGAGAACCCTGACCATGATGAGGCTGCAACAGCAGATCCCGAGAACCCCCCGGACCGGCAATTGACTAAGGTGGAATCGGCGCCCGAAGTTACGAGGACAAAACTCCAGACGGCGCTCATTGTCGGTTCGCTGTGCTCAGCTTTGTTCCTAGCAGCCCTCGACACGACCATCATCACCACCGCCATCCCGCGCATCGCGTCCGAGTTCGACTCCACGTTCGGATACACCTGGATAGGCTCGGCATACCTCCTCGGAAACTCGGCGTCGGTGCCGTCTTGGGGCAAGATCTCGGATATCTGGGGCCGGAAGCCAATCCTGCTTCTTGCAGCCGCCGTGTTCTGGATCGGGAGTCTGTTGGCGGGCGTGAGCGTGAGCATGGCCATGTTGATTGCTGCCAGGGCCATCCAGGGTGTCGGTGGAGGAGGCATCGTGGTGTTGGTTAACATCTGCATCACCGATCTGTTCAGTATGCGCGAGCGAGGCTTCTACTACGGCATCATGGGTATGGTTTGGGCGGTTGCTGGAGCTCTGGGTCCCGTTCTTGGCGGCGTCTTCACCACCGAGGTCACTTGGCGATGGTGCTTCTATGTCAATCTACCCATTGCGGGCGTAAGCATTATCATCCTCATTCTGGTGCTCAAGCTGCATAACCCCCGGACCCCGATGCGCGAGGGTCTGGCTGCCATTGACTGGCTTGGAAGTGCGACAATTATTGGCGGAACGCTGATGTTTCTTCTGGGGCTCGAGTTTGGTGGTGTTACGTTTTCCTGGAGTTCGGCGACCGTCATCTGTCTCATCGTATTTGGAGTCTTGACTATGGGTCTTTTCGTCCTGAACGAGTGGAAATTTGCCGAGTTCCCCGTCATACCCCTGCGACTTTTTAAGGAACGATCCAACGTTGCCGCGCTAGCTGTCTGCGCATGTCACGGCTACGTCTTCATGTCCGCGTCCTACTACCTTCCTCTCTACTTCCAGGCTGTGCTCGGCGCTTCGGCCCTCATGTCGGGTGTCTACCTCCTGCCGTATGCCATCTCGCTCGCCGCATTCTCCTCCGTAGCCGGAATTTCCATCAAGAAGACGGGAATGTATCTACCCTTCATTATCGGCGGCCTCACCATCATGGCGCTCGGCTTCGGTCTGTTTATCGACCTCCCGACCACTGCGTACTGGCCCAAGATCATTCTCTACCAGCTCGTTGCTGGTATGGGAGTGGGACCAAACTTCCAATCTCCACTCATCGCGCTTCAAAACCATATCGAACCCCGAGACATGGCCTCCGGAACCGCCATGTATGCCTTTACCCGACAGCTCTTCACGTCCATCTCGGTGGTCATCGGCAGTGTTGTGTTCCAAAACGAGATGCAGAAGAAATATTTGTACCTTTTGTCCGAACTCGGTCAGGACCTGGCAGATAAGATGTCTGGTGCCGAGGCTGCTGCAAACGTGGATGTAGTTGGCTCTTTGACGGGCGAGCAAGGGCAGATCGCGAAGAAGGCATATGCAGACAGCCTGAAGTCCATGTTTATTATGTACGCGGCGTTTGCGGGCCTGGCGCTGGTGTTAGGGTTTGGGGTCAAGGGGAAGAGGTTGAGCAAGGCTCACAAGGAGCACAAGACGGGACTGGGAGTCTTAAAAGAAGGAGAAAAGAAAAGCGGTGAAAAGAATTCAGAAGGCGTGGCGGAAGAGGCGGAGGGTAGGACGAACGAAAAATGAGAATCGAGCGGGTGAGGTGAAGAAGGGCCGAGGAGGCGGCGAGGGAGCGACGCCCGACGCTGGCCGATGAGAAGAAAAGAAACCCAACTCGTCGGTCCGCAACAGCTGTGAGAAGAGAGACGCGAATTTAAAAGCCATCGACAATGACCCAAACGAGGTACAGGTCTGAGACATAGCGACATCTCACGCAGCCCCATTCGACTTGAGTCTTTCGGCGGGGATACCTGTGGCTCGAACATTGGCTACTGGAAACTAGAGGTGAAGAGACATATTTTGGTTCAGCTTGCAAATTATTATCGGATCACATTACGGGTTGTAAATTTTGGATACCACATGTCGATGTACAAGGATAGGTTCCGTCCGAGGCGACATACATGCCACTGGCGTATCTCAAAAGTTGGATTGTACTAAATTGGATCGTGAAATGAGAAAACGCGGGCGATATTCAGATGGGAACAGAGCCCGATGTACTAGTAATGATAAAAGAGTATGGGGCGGGGCTTTCCTTCCTGCATTTTGCATCATTCACCGAGGGGGACGGCACCTGGTTGGATGGACAAGATCTCAGCTGGCAGGGGATCGGGTCCTTGGGTGTGGTACAAGTGCAGCTGTGCCGCGATGACTTCAGGCTGCCGTGACCGCAAAACTACAGAATAAAGGCGTACTTGATCCCTTCCCCTGTCTTGGTGCCCTACCTGCCTGGTGATGGGTTGATGGCTAATAAGCGCTAGCGGCTGGTTGTTGCCCCCCCTCAAAATGATGGCGCCGTGAGATATCTTGGCAATATCGTCATTTTTTTCTGGTTTATCTCGCAGCAGGGGGCGCGCTCATTCACGATATCGTGTTTGCGACCGACTGCCAACATACAGCGGTACAGACGTCAGCGGGTAGGCGCATACGACACGCAGCGCATTTGGGACATCGCACCGCATCGTATAGCATCGCATTCAGGGAGCATACTATCATCTTCCCCAGCTCGAATCGCTCTGCGTCTACTTGCCTTGGGCAGGGGCGGGGAGGGGGAGCCCACTCACCTATGTACATACATAGGCATTATCGATACCTAATAATAACTCACGACCTCCTCCATCCACTTTCCTCCCCCATGGCGTCTTCCCTCTCGACCCTCTCCTTCTCGTCACTTTCGTTCACAACCAACTGCACCTTGTCCGCGCGCTTCGAGGCAATACGCAACGAGACGGGACAGGTTCCCCTGCAGAACCTCGTGAGTCTCGTTCGCGCGACGGCGCCTCCTACGGTATCGCTGGATGGGGTCCGCGATGGCGACATCGTGGAGTGGTATCTCCCGCAGCACGAGGCGAGCGGGGGGGCGATCGGGAGTAGTAATATCACCGCTGCTGGGGCGGGCGGGTGCAGAAGCGAGTATTGCAGGGCGCTGAAGTGGGAGGGGGATCCGGATATGGCTGGGATTGGGGTGAGTGCTTGTTCATTGCAATGGACGGATGATTCGCATATTGACGCCTATGGGGTTGTTGGTGTTGTTGTCGTTTGCGACATGGGACGCAGATGGCAGATGCGCTCCACCAATAAGCCTCAGATCCTCCCGCATCCCTCGCGATTTCATCTCGTCTTAACCAGCTCAACACAACTTAGTACACCAGCAACTAACAGTCTTTCACTAGGTTTTTATATCATACCTCCTCGAATCCTCCATCCTCCTAGTACTAATGCCGCTCCTCGCCTTCTTCTACTTTGCGCACAACGCGGTGCCGGGCTCGCGGCACAATAGGAGACGCTTCCTCCCCGACTATCCTACGCGGTATCGCGTGTGGACTGCTCTCAACATCACGCTGGGGCACTTCTGGCTTGCGGCGCTGCTCTTCGCCATGGGCATCACCATCTCCGCCCTGGTCTTCACCCTCATCTCCATGTCCGCCTATACGGCGGCGTTCTCGTCGCTGAGCACCAACATCGTGGTGTGGCCCGTGCTGCTGCCATGGCCGTTCTACAGCCCGATGGCCCCCCGGCAGAAGATCCGGAAGTGGATCATCACGGTTTTGTGCATCCTGAACGTCGTCACCAACATAATCGCCTTCACCATCTCGGCGGACGCGAGGAGCGATTTCGAGAGGCTGTGCTTCAGCCTCGAGAACGACGCCGCCGCCGCGTCGTCGTCCGGGAGCTGGGAGAGCGTCGAGGACGCCGTCTTGGACCTGTGCGCCTGGGCCAAAGGCCTCAGCGTCACCATGGCGGTCGTCATAGTGGCATCGTGGAGCATGCAGTGGGCCGTCGGGGTGTGGGCGCGCTGGCACCGGCTCTACCGCGGGCGCAAAGAACCTGCTCCCCGGTTGGCGAGGCTGTTCCGGATAGATATCGACAGGCCCGGCAGGCGGTGGCCGTGGGTCGTGATGGGTCTGGCGGGCATCCTGCTCGCGAGCAGCCTGGTCATTTTCTGGATGCTCAGGATACGGGTGAGGCTGGATGCGGGGGATTCGCTGCTGGACAACGATTGGAATTTTGGGCAGATTGCGTCCGTCACCGCCTGGGCCCTGGTTATTGCCGAGATTGTGGTTGTTTGTATTGGTGAGCATCCGCCCTCTTTTCTTGGTCGTGACGTCTTGACGATTATGGCGCTGATGATGCGCTTTGAACAGATAAAATCGGCGCTCACAAGGCTCCGGACGAGATTGATAATGCTCCGACGTCGGATGATGGGTATCATAATAATAGGTCCCTGGGTGGTGGATATTCCTGAGTTTCGAATCGTTCCCATATTCGCTCCCAGATTTGTATTTTCTCGGCGAGTCGAATCTATATTTCTTGGTGAATCTTTTCATCCACCCACGAACAGTTTCCTTGAAATGGCGCCCAGCAGTATGGTAGCCGCATCTCCGACGCTCCTGCACCAGGAAATTCGCGTTACAATGCGACTTGAAGATGCCCACATTTTGTTGTATTCCGACGAGAAACACCATCTTGTACGTATGGAACATAGCTTCGTTGACGATATTTCTCTTCTTCTCGAGCTATTTACCAGCCCTAATTACCGCCTTGGAACACCGCAAACCCTGGTTGTATAGCAAAGTTGGGTGAGGCATTACTGTAGTATTAGGTTTCCAGCTCTCGAATTCCACCGATTCAATTTAAAGTAGGCATGCAGCCAGACCAGGATTTCGTGGGTCTACATATCTCGATGAATCTAGTATTGTTGACCTCGAACGCAGAACACGACGGACGCCAACATGTGAGACACGACGACATGCATGACCAATCGCACAGAGTAGCCATCATTCCCGCTATCTAGATCATGAGGCTGAAGTCCCTCATGTGGAAGATCCAGGACGAGTTGGTGGCGATGAACTACGAGGACAGGGGAAGTGTCGAGTTCAGGTGGGTGGAGCATGATATTTTGGCTATCCAGGAGAAGATGACGGTCAAGGACGACAAGGATGGCGATGGGAAGGAAAACGAGCTGCGGCCTATGAAGTGGGTGGAATTCCGCGAGAGTCACGCACCGGACACCGAGAAGCGTCTGAAAACCACCTTCGACTGGTACATTGCCGAGTTCCAACGAGTTATCTACAGAAGATTCTCCGTCCTCTACGCGACCAAGCACAAGGACCAGGCCAACCCCACGGTCAAAGACCCCCCCGGGGAATGGGAGAAGAGAGAAAACGAGAAGATGGAGAAGGAGTTGGAGGGTCGTCCTGTGTGGGAGACTTGCGTGCCTGATCAGCGTATCAGGCGACTGCAGCACTTGCTGATGGACCTGGTGGAGCTGCTGGACGATATGGCGCATATGCAGTTCAACCGGCCGACGAGAAGACGTCCCAAGGCCGATGAGTGCGACTGCGTGGGCAAGATTTGCAACAAGACTGGGGACGATTTTCCCTGGAGGAGACTCGATAAGAAGGCGAGGAAGAGGCAGGAGAGAGAGGAGTTGGGGGAGGGCCAGGTGAATAGCAGTGGGATCGTGGACCGACGACACAAGTTTGTTGAAATTGGAAAGGTACGAAGTTGCGGAGAAATGGGAGTCGAACCCTTGGCTCTCGGGTTCTGGTCCAAGTAGGCAAGCCGATCTCCTACCTACTAGAGGAACACGTCGCGATTCTAAACAAAGGATATCGAGTATAGGAATGTGCTAGTGATGAACTGTCATGCGAACATAAACAACCTCCATAATCAACTGGTTTATCGATATTAACATGAACAGGTAAGATACGTCTTCAAAACCTGCCATCATCAGAGAGGAGGTGCTCTTAATATATCCATAGAGAAATTTACTGTATCGATACCCACCCACTCGGGAAGGTGCCCCCATGGACTGGACCTTCCTGGATCCACACCATCGATAAAGAGCTTCACTTCCCCCTACTGGTATATTACAGTCACTGGTGCGCCACTGGTGTGCATGTCACATCGAGTAACTCTCTACCCAAGCTTCGCTCTCATTTTCCTCACACTCGTCTCTCCAACACATCCACTCTGGAACACACACCGACTTCAACCCACACACTTTAACCTTCCCGCTTTACCACCGAGCGTACTTCCACGGCCCCCAAGGCTGGTCAACATCCTCTTGAATACATTCTTCTCCGTCTCCCCTCAATTCCCTCTGCTCTGTGCGCAACACAGATTCGCGCTTCGTAACGCACTTAGGCCCGCCACGGCCAACATGTATGTTTTTTGATTGCAGACGAGGGAAAGGCAGATCCTGGAACGTCTAACTAACATATATAGGTCAATTCTCGGTCTCCCAAACGAGATCCTCGGACTGATTGCCTCGAACACCCTTCACGACGAGGATGAGTACTGCGAAGATCTCATCAAGCTCTCCAGGGCGAACAGGCTGTTCCGAGGAATTTGCAGCCCCATTATCTACCAAAAGATGCAGGAGAGGCTTCCCCATGGAATTCTCGTTCATGCTGTCGAGGAGCACAACCTCGTCGAGCTAAAGTGGCTGGTTCGAGCGGCGCGGAATAAAGCCGTGGAAGAGGTTGTTGGAGCTGAGATTGGCTGTTATCATAACATCTCATACACTCCCTTGCACCAAGCATGCGCGGAAGGAAACATGGCCATGGTAGCGTACCTGCTACGGCAAGGCGGACAGGCTCTCGTGGGGAAACTGGCGAGTGGATATTGTACCTGTCTAGGCTGTAGCCGGGAAGATATGAGCGTCTCGCCCCTCCACACCGCAATTTGCTACGGCCACGACTACATCGCCTTGTACTTGCTTCAGCAGGGAGCCTCAATCTTCACCTCTGCCGCGGGGGAGACACACTCGATCCTGCTCGACTGTGCGTATTTCGATCGACGGGCCTTGGCAGAGGCTCTTCACGCATATGGCTTCATCTCCAACGACCACATTCAACACGAGCTGGCCCGGTCGCGCCCACTCCCCATTCTTGTCGAAACTGCAGTGCGCCGTCAAAGCCCGGGCATGTTGGACTGGCTGATGGATATGGGGGCCGATGCGAATTTTACATTTTCCACTTCGATCCTCGAGGACTCCCCTGAGGTGCGGACGTGGTCACAGCTGCCTGGTCCCGTCCTGTCCCTGGCGGAAGCTTCGTGCAGCTCCCACTTGTCGCGGAGTAATATCAGTGGCGAAATCGACCCGGAAGTTAGTTTTTGCTGTAACAGTGGCGAGATAGCGTCATACATGAACTACCGTGTGCTTCATGTTCTCCTTCTCAGAGGGGCTGATCTACGAAGCAAGGGACAGTTTCACAACTGCATCTGCCTGCTGTGTACGACGAGCACTGGCAATGAGTTTTCAATAAATGAATTTTCGCCAGCCCTGTCAGTCAACCTCCTTCTTGACGTCTACCACCCTCCCGAAACATATCCCACGCAAGAGGAGATTGTGGAATGCCGACATGGAGGTGGCACTCCGCTGGAACCGCCAGCTGGAATGGAGGGAAAGCCAGTCTTCTCTAAACTTCTGAGAATGTCCCTCCGAGACCAAAACATTGCCCTGTTCGCCGCCTTGGCAAACTACGTCGTGGAAAAGGGCTATCAACAAACAATTAGAGAATTTCTCTCCGAGGCCGGCCACATCGTAGCACAAATGCCGTTCTACCAAATCGAGACGTGGAGCAACATGGCATGCGTGATTCCGCGTTCAGAATGCTATTTTTACGGATGGTATGGACCAGATGGTTACTTCTTTGGAGAAATGGCCCAGGAAGCCCTACGCAATATCAATACATACTTCGGGGAGTGGCAAGACGAAGAGTTCTGGCCAAGGTTTGAGCGCTCCCTGCGTTTCATGAGGCATTGCATAGTTGATTGCACGAAGATCCAGGGGCCGTGGGAAGAGGCACATGTTGACTCGGACGAGTTCAAAGCCATGCTACATGCACAAGGCCCTTTCGATGATACATACCCCGAATGTGCCCCTTTCATCCCTAACAAGTACTGGATGGAGTCGGAGATCAATACCATCAGGCGCCAGGCCCAAAAGGAGCCCAGGACGCTTCTCATTTTCCCTGGAGGAGCGGGAGACGAAAGGTTCAGGATGATCCATGCTTTCTACCAAAGCGGAAAGATGAGACAAAACAACAGAATCTTCAAAGGCTGGAAGGATGTTTCCCAGAGAAGCTGGAGAAGACTGGAAAATCGGGCTAGGCCGAGGCGCCCATAGTGGGCAAACTCCCCATGGGGGGGTCGGCCATCCTAACTTTTCTTTTCTTTCCACCGTGGACTGTTTCTGGGGCAGGATCGATGCTAAGGAACGGATGTGCAAAAAGTAGGAAGATCCATATGACTTCCCGGTGCCGAAGCCTAGTAAGAAGCTGATTCACTGAGACCAAAACCGGACGGGGTTGCTAAGAAGACGCTAGGCTTCGCTAGCAGGTAGTTATGAAACAGAGGCCTCACAAACGAGTATGGTGTCTTTGCCATCTTTCCCAAACTACAAGATGGGAGGCGGTACTTACCAACTTTTCAATTAAAGTTATCTTTTTTATGAAGACTGGGCTATTACACACCCAAGTTTACCCGCGTAGGTGCGGTGTGCAGAAATAGTATGACAGCAATGAGATGCTATACATATCATAGACATCAAAGTTGTAAGAGTGGCAGTTTAAAGGAAAAGTGTTACTCCACCGGTACCCCACAAGCGAAATCCTTACTATTAAAAAAGCCCTATAGTAGAAGACTGCCGTGGAACTAGGCTCGGAGGAGCCGTGTTTCGATACTCTCATACCGCACTACATTGGTATGCGGCAATATAAGAAACACCAAGCATAAAAGGTGGTCAGTTTATTACCCCTTGGCTGAACTACAACACTGTAAATATCACCCACCACAACTGCAAGCATTATTGGAAGCATCGCTACAAGCACTATTTCGAGGACCCATTGGAATACACAGAAGAGGTAGAAATATTAAAATTATTTTTGCTAAGCAAGTGCCCGTTCCAGTACTTGATTACATTAGTTCCTCTTCTCTACCGACCAAAACTCTCTCTGCCCCCTTCCCATTCCCACCACCATTATTTTCCACCCTTTGCAGCTTCCTGTCCTCTTTCATATCCCCCCTGTCCGTTGCCGTGTATATCAACAACCATCAAGGCCTCGCAAGAAGTTCCTGCCTCCCCCATACCCCAAGAATCCCTCACTACCACCACCGCCGCCTCCTTTCCTTCCCCGTCCTCGTTCTTGCCCTTGCTTTCCTCATTCCCCTTTCTTACTACACCAGTCGGGTCTTTCTCTTCCCCCTCCCCATCCCCCTGCTTATCATCGGCATCACCCGTCCGCCCTTATGGCACTCTTGCCCCTTTCCTTCGCCTCCACATCTATACTCGCCGATGT
Organism: Zalerion maritima; assembly: GCA_022664585.2. Taxonomy (NCBI): domain Eukaryota; kingdom Fungi; phylum Ascomycota; class Sordariomycetes; order Lulworthiales; family Lulworthiaceae; genus Zalerion; species Zalerion maritima. The sequence goes on along the minus strand of JAKWBI020000204.1, from coordinate 16,434 downwards.
AGACGCTAGGGCCTCCGTGGCGGTACATCATATTACCCGCTTTCAGCCCACAACCCATCGCCGTGCGCTTCGTGGACCCCAAAACTTGGGCGAGAACTTTCCTTCCTTTGGCAGCAGCAGGGGTTTCCGGCTCTTCCTCCCCGCGGTCTTGGTACTCCCTAGCGTCGGCGGCGTCGATAGGGGCGTGGGCATCCCGATCAGGATTGCGCCTGACGAGGACAGCAACGTCCCGTCGTATATGCCCTGCCATAAGAGTAAACATCTCCCTCCATGTCGTGTTTTGAATCTCTTCATGTTCGCTTCTCCTCCCGTCTGCTGTTCCGGTACCATCGAGCTCGGGATGGTTGGGATCGCAGTTGGGCTTCGATTTCGTCATGTTTGATAAAGAACGTACTACGTTGCCCGCCATCTTGGCAGCGATCTCTGCTAACCTTGCCGCTCTAGATTTATCCGTCTCCCTAGCATCCCCCTCTCCTCGAGCCTCGGCGGGATCGGAGGTGGGATTGAGATTAGAATTGGGATCGGTCTTGGAAACGAACTGCTCCAAGCCTGCGACAGCTCTTTCCATGATGTCTGCTCCGCCGCCGAGCCTCTGCTGCAAGTCCGACTCTCGGGATTTGGCCTTATTAGGTAGGGTACAGCGGCGTGGCTGCTGCTCGTTGAGTCCCCGGCTGTCTCGCATGGTGCTCGCGGTGATGAGACACGATAGACTTCAGTACGTGGGATAAAATAGATTCGACACGGGGTATTAAGATTCTATTTAGCGAGAGTCGTGAGTGTAGATTCGTGAACACGCTCACGCTTGATAAAGACGAACGGGAAGGGGGGGGGGGGGGGGATGTGGTATATTAGATTGGTTTGTCTTAATGAGATTCTTCGGCATACTCCGCGGCAGTCAATACATATCCCAGCGCTTTGGGGCCCGTAGCAGATATAAACACAGTCACCGAGACAACTTCCCGGCTCGAAATGCTATAATAGAAACTACCTTCGACAGCAACCTCCCCAAAACCCCTCGACACTCCCACCAAACAAGTCTAACGAGCCAAAAACCTCATCGTCGAGCAATTCGGTAACGACGTGAAGCGTGTCAACCGACGTCTATTCGAGGGGTGGTCAGCAAAAACCTTTCTTCCTCGCCCTCGCCGATAGCCTTGAGGAAGTGATCAGATGTTGCAAAGAGGAACTCGACTTAAAGGCCTCCAAGACCGCTTGGGGAGCCTTGGGCTCTTTTGTCGTACCTGAAATCGTGGTATTGCTTTTCAAGACATATACGTAAATGCCAGACGTTGGCGGACACATCATACTCTGAGACCTTTTACTGCTAATGATCACAGCCTCATTATCACAAGCCAACTATCACAGTACGCTTTTCTAGTTAGATAACATAATAGCATCACATCAAGTTACCCCGCCAGAGATCGAAATCAGGGAGATGCCGTCCTTCTGGCTGGTGCTGACGGGGCCCCTGCTAGCGCCTCAGGAGGTTAGGAGGACTTGCGATATATCGATACCCTCGTGAAATGGGCCGCTTAGCCTCCGAAGTTTGCGGCCCAAGGTAAATTAGCCTTTCCGTCCGGCAGAGGGGGTATCAGCACCCACAGACGCCCTACAATATCTCTAGCGGCGCGCGGAGACCAAACCAAGTTTAAAACATTTTCCTAGCATGGGTGACGTATGGAACTTTCATTTTGGATATATCGATACCTTGTGGCTTACTTCTGATAGGATGTCTAGAACGTCCCAACAAAGAGGAAGGAGAGAGATACTGACAGTGAAACTATAGGCAGAAGAGAAAATAGCACTCCCAACAATAAAAGGTTCGCGCACCCAGCAATATATTCCTAAATTTGTCGCCAGGTCCACTTTCCGTACCATCACCACAGAACCCAACACTCTGGACCCTGCACCCCTCAGTCTCGTATCCTCAACGGCTCTGCTTCTTGCTCCTCTTATTGTCCCTCTTCTCCTTTCTCAGCGACCATCCCCTCAGAATTCAGGTCGGCATACACAGTCCGGGCATGTCTGCTTAAATCATCCAGCCTTACGGTTCTCCTCCCGAGCCTGCTGCACCCAAAGATATTGCAATAACATCTGTTTCGGGGCTTCCTTTTCGTCGGTATTATTCGTGCTAAACGACTGCTCGCTACCGGTCGTCGACGAGCCGGGCGGAGAGGACGAAGAAGTGCACGAGGACGCCTGGTGCTTGCCGGAACTATCCATGATTTGCGTGATGGTTCATGCAGATACAAGCTCATCACCCCGAGACCTCTAAGCTGACGACAACTAACGCCTACCCCACTGAATGGCATCCGGCGACGCTGGTCGAATTGGGACGACTTGGACAACTCGAATAGCCCTGTGTGGAGGAACTTTTGGCTATGCAGGCGATTTGACTCGGTGTGGTATTGGAGACTCGATGGGGTAGCTTGAGCGGCCCGTTCCTTTCCCCCCAGTTTTCGTAGACGTCCGATCCTTGGCTAGTAGCCTGACCAAGTATCGTCTTTCGAAAATAATCACATCGGGACTTCTAATCGGCAGCCTTCAGGATAATGCCTCTGCAGGCTCAACGAATGAGGCTGCCCTTCGGTGCGGATTCCGGCTTTGGGACGTCTTGATACGCTGTCGCGAGCCCCTTTGGCGTGTTTCTAAACGAGAGGTGCTTTGTGAGAAACCCGACGTGGTCCTGGTTGCCCATGGTGAAGCTGGTGGCGATGCATCTCGGATTTCTGGTCGAACCCAATTGCGACCTCATGCGACGCTTGGCGCGGTGTGCAGTACATTCTACGGCCAAGAACAATCGACCCGTAGGTAACGAATGGTAGCTGTTCAATAGATTGGGCCTGCGATGTAACAAATATTGGCTGCTAAAGTCCCGAAAAAGACGTTGCGTGAATTGTCAACATCATGCTGCCAGCCTCAGGATGAAGCATACAATATTGCTGCATGCCAGGCGCTTGCTTCTACGGGGCATGCCATTACGGCGGCGCAGCCCGCGACTTCTCTGCTCCGCCAGCTACAAGAAGAGGTCGGTGTTCGCCCCGGGGCATGATTAGGAGAGACAGCGAGCCTATTGTCATACTTTCACCCTGGACGGCAAGACCAACCTAGGTATCGACCCATCCAAGGGAGTCACTCATGTAGAGGACTTTTTAACCAATAGCCATCAAAGACTGCTGAACCAAAAATTATATCGCAACTCTGGACACGAGAGTCAAATTTGACGAAAGCTCCACCGCATCCGCTAAAGAAGTGTACGTGCATCTTTGGTCCTTTTCAGGAAGCTTCTGCCACGTTCCGACTTTGTTTTAGCATGTGCGAAAAGTGCGCGTCTGTGATCATCTACAGTTGTGGGTTTGTGGAGAGAATCGATGCCAAGTTCACAGGCTGTGATGATGTAACCAAGGAAGGCCCATGCTGTGAAGGAAATCCCCCTTGGCTCCACGAGGAAGCCAACAGCTTGTGGGAGGTATAACTGTCCCAACCATGGCTAGCGCTGAGGGTGTTTAAAGGCGAGCTTCTTTGCAGTAATCCTGCTCGGGCTGGCCAGAATCTACTTTGCTCTTTCCATCGCCAGCCGGGCAGTGGGGTTTGCGCGTCAGCACATCTATCCCAGGAAACTACAGCTCCAAATTGTCTAGATTAAATTCACAACTCCTCTCATTATCATCGAAACTGGATCCACACTCTACTCAGCTACACGTCTCCGTCTTCTCGTCGCCATTGTCCATTAATTCTCTATCCCAGGCTTGCAAGACTTCCTCCGCAGTTCTATGCCTTTTTGTCCCGCAATCCAGAATTATGTTTCCACCAATCAGACCTGCCACACTGGGATATTGTTTCTGGCGAAAGAATCCGTCCACCTTACAATTGTAGTCAATCATTTCTTCCACCGAGCCGAAAAATCCACCTAAAGACCTATATGGCCATAGACCCGTCAATATTGTATAGAAAACCGAGCCGAGGCTAAATATGTCGAGTGCAGGAGAACGGTCGATTCCTTGAGTCGGGTCGTAGAAGGGACCATCAGGGAGCTGATTCCCATCCAGGGCGAGTTTGCCGCATGTTGCTCCACCAAAATCACAGAGCAGTAATTCGAGGCACCCCGGGCTCCTTTTATGGACGAGAAAGTTCTCAGGCCGCATATCTGCACGTATTACGCCGCGACTGTGAATGTAGGCAACAGCCTCTGCCGCTTGTCGGCACCACCTTTTGCGCTGATAGATCGAAATCGACGAGTTTTCGGCGTCAAGGTATGCTTGGAGGTTGCCATGGCTCGCCTCGCCCAACAGGATGCCTCTATTCTGCTTCCCTACATATCTTTATGGAGTATTAGAATCATTGTGGGAAAGCTTGGGCCTTCTTTTTAAGCACCTACTGGACAATCCGGGGATGATCACCAAGTCTCTTGAGGATTGGCTCCTCGACAGAGAAGGCAAGCCGTGCCTTCTCCCCGAGCTTCTTAATTTGCGCACTTTCGACGTTGGGTTCAGGCGGCGATTTGAGAAAAAATACCAGGGCGGATTCGAGAGACGGTGGAGGTAGAACCTATATGTATGGCGTCCATTTTTAGGTTGCCCTCGAAACTTGAAGCATCAGAGGTTCGGGGCGGCACAGCTGTCGACTGAACCTCGGAACTGGACAAGGAACATTTTCACGTGGTCGGGGACACCCGTTCAAGCTCGAGTCTGCGCACGTATTTCTTCGATTTCCGGACGTACATTATCCACTTGACGTTTCTGTCATGGGCATGTCCACGGGGTGGCACACACCAACGTGCGGGGCGCCAACGTGCTCTGGAGCGAGGAGACGGGGTGGGCAATGATGATCGACTTCGAGCAGGCGGTGTTGGTGGAGCCGCCGCGGCCGGCGCTGGTGCCCGTGATGCCCAACAAGCGAGCAAGTGATAATTCTATCGTAAATAATCTATTTAGAGTAGGCATACTGAACGCAAGTACCATTCCCTGATCGCGGTGATGACTGTGTGATCTGGTTAACTACGATTGGGTGGGGGGTGGGGGTGCACCCGTACATTATGGAACAGATGAAGACGCGGGGCATCTGTCTTGAGTTGTGCCCGATCCCGAACCAAATACTTTACTTGGTCTGACCATTCTTTAAGCTACTCGTCCACTTGGGCCGCATATGACTGTTTCTCCTGCACAGAACTCCATTCGGGTGGGCTATCCCTATATGGCCAATATCCTGTCTGAATGGTGTAAAAGACGGACCCTAGACTGAAGATATCGGTTGCCGGTGTCGACTCCCACTTCATTCGGGGGTCAAAAAAAGGTGCGTCGGGCAGGTGTCCGCCATCCAAACCTAGCCTTTTACGCATCGATCCACCAAAATCGCAGAGCCAGATGCTCATATATGGCCCGTGGACTTGATCCACCAGAAAGTTTTCCGGCCGCAGATCCGAGTGTATCACGCCCTTCTTGTGCGCATGTGCAATTGCTTCTGCCGCTTGCTCACATATTTTGGAATGCTGGAAAACGTGCAATTCTGCATGGTGGGAGTCGATATATTCCTGCAGATTCCCAAGGCTTGCTTCAGAAAGATAAGTACCAGCGAAAGAAAACCCCAGATACCTGTCAATGACGCTTAGCTCTCTAGCCATATACAGTCACGGGGGCGCGCAAACGATACGATTCTGGGATGGCTGCCCAGTGTTTCCAGAATCTGTCGCTCAATATTGATAGCATTTATGTTTGCTGTCTCCAAGGCTTCGCGATTGGGGTTCTCTTCCGAAACCTTCATAGGCGACTTGAGGATTACGCCTCTAGCGGTGCGGTACAAGTCCGAGGTGGAACCGCAGTATGATAGAGAGATTGCATTATGTAATGCAGAGGTGCTCGATGTCTAAGGCAGCAAAATTTGCAAGCTAGGACTAATGAAGAAGAGGGCTTTCGGAGCCTAAATACTTTGCTTCGCTGTAGGCGGTACCTTCGTATCGCTCGCTAGATTGGAGTGGGATTCACTGGTCTGGCGGTTGAGATGTGACTGCTGGAAGAGAGGATGGAAAAAGTGACCTTAGCTTTGAGAGGGGCCGTGGGAGGAAGAGACGACAAGACAAGAAAAGTTGTGCACAAAAATCGCACTGATTTGGCAGTTGGAGAGTGAATAAGGGGGTGTATGGAGTTTGATTATTTAGGGTATTTCCCGATCTTTTGCCAAGACAAATTAGTTGATTTCTGCGCCCTGGTCAATGGCTTGTGCATCCTATATATACATATTATAGCGGTGCCGGAGGTATCCCCCGCTGCATTTATACCAAAGACCGGTGCCCGGCGCGATTACTTAAATAATTAATTTAAAGCCTTAAAATAATCCTGTATAGGATTATATAAAAAGCCAAAAGGATTCCCGGGACTTGTGGGACTTTTAAGAGGGTAATAAACTATAGCGGTAAAAACTTAATTATAAAAATATAATTATTATTTAATATATTATATTTTCCCCTAAATATTATATTATTATTTAGGAATAATCCTGTATAGGATTATTTTATATTTTTTAAAATATTATTACTTTTAAATAAATAATTAAAGGCTTAATTAAACCAAATAATTTAATTTTAAATACCGATTATATAATAAAATTATTAAACTTATTCCTTATTATATTTTTTAAAGGTTTAATTAGGATTTACGAATTTAAGTTTTGATAATAAGCCTACGTTTTTTAGGATTAAAATTTAAGAAATTCCTTTATTATTTTTTCCCCCTAATTAATTTAAATTAATAATTATAATTAAAAAATAATACTATACGGAATTATATTAATAAGCGTAAATAAGAATTCGCGGAAATTATTACATTAAGGTAAAAAAACCCTTTTATAATATACCGGTAAAGAATTTATAATATTTATATTATAAAAAGTAAAAGCGGATATTTATATTATAATAAAACTAAAGACCGACCAATACGCTGTATTATAAAAGCCTAAAAAATCGCGCAAATTATATTTTTTAAAAAGGGTAGTTTTTTTTTTATAATAATAAAGCGTAATATTCGGTTAAGAATAAATTACCCTTAAAATAAAATAAGCATAATAAATTAAGGGTAGTAATAGGCAAAGCTGGGCAAACTTATATAATATACGGAGCTTAAAAGCCTTTCGGAAACCAACCACCTATACTTTAAAGAATTTATTATTACGGAGAAATTAGGGAATATATTTTCGAAAAAAAAAATAATATAAAAGTTTTATAGCGCCATGGGATTACCCTGGCAGTATTGTAAACCCATAAGGGCCAAAACCAAATAACGGGAATTTAATTTCGGAATAGGCCCGGTACCGGTTAAAAGCGCGTATATAATTATAATAAAAAGATTAAAAAGGGATTAAGCTTTAAATATTAAATAAAACTGTACACCTTTATTATACCCCTATAAATAAAATAATAAAGATTAATAAATAATTAAACCCCTATTATATTACGAAAGTCCGGCGTAAAATTAAGGCGTAATATAATAAGGAAGCCTTTATTTGCTCGGTTATAAAAGGAGTAAAGGAAAGGATTATTAAAAGTATTAATATATATATAAAAAAAGCAGGATTATAATCCTATTTTGAAATGGAAGGGATATCTTTATAAGCCCAGTTTAAATTTTAAAAACATTATAATTATAAAGGATTTTAAAAACTATATAGCGGAGGGGCGATTTATATAATTCCGGTTAAACTTAAAATAAGGGGGAAAGTAATAAAAGTGCCCTTATATTATTAAAAAAAGTTTTTAAAAAAAAGGATAATTAGGGCTGGTTAAAGCTACCGCGGAAACTTAAGGGCTAAATAAGGCGCTTTTAAACTGGCCCGTATTATAATCCTACCTACGGTTATAAAAAAAATCCTAAAAATTATATAACGAAGGGATAATTTGTATAATTCCGGTTAAGGGAATAATAATATCAAGGTGGAGATTATAAAGGTATTTTAAACCGATTTGGGAAAAAGTAGGCAAAATTAAATAATATTAATATTTTATTTATAAGTAGGAGAAAGTATATAATAAACGGGCTTGGTTTATAAGGGCTTATTATAATTACGAAGGATTTTAAAAACTGCGTGGCGGAAAAACGATTTGTATAATCCCGGCTAAAACCCCGTAAATAAAAAATAGGAATTATAAAATACCTTTGCCGCTTTTTAAAGGGTATAAAAAAAAGGAAGGATTAAAGCCATTAAGCGCTTTAAAATATAAGGCAAAATGGATACCGTTTTTTATAATTATTAAGTTATTCTTTAAATAAAGGCCCAACCCCTACCGTTTTTTAAATTAAGTTTTGCTTTTTATTATTAATATTAAACCCCGTGCCCGACCTAATAAATGCCAGGGGAAATATCCCTTAAAGGGCTTAAAAAAACACAAATCGCCCGTCCAAGTTAAGGTTAATCCCCTCCTAAAAAATCTGGTATAAGCGTAATCCTATATAGGCCTTATTAAAAAAAAAAAAAATCTCGAAAACCAAATTTATTTGGGAAAAATTTGGGGGTCCCACACTTTATTATAATCGGACCGTAATTAAAGGGAAATATAACAATTATAATAATTTATAAATTATAAATACCAAACTTTTAGGCTTTTACCTATAAAACCATGGTTAATTTCCCACCCCCTTTAAGGGCGCCTAATTTTTTTTATTTAAAAAAGCAGCTGAAGGGGGGGGATAAATATACGGTAAGGAAATTATAAAAGGTTTAAAGCTTAAGGGAAGATAAGGCGAGGCCTTTTAGCCTAAATAAATTAGCCAATATTACGCCCGGCCTTATAAAAAGCCGGTAAACTAATAATTACTAGAAGCGGACCAATAAATAATAAGGGGTAAGGCGATTAAAAAGAACGGTAAAACGGTATGCCTATAAAGCTTAAAATCTTTTAATATAAGGCGCGGAACGCGAGGGATAGGACCTATTAGGGCCCCGAAAAAATAATATTAATACCCGGAAAATGGGAAGGTAATTATTAAAAAAATTATATAAATTTTTTATTTCGAATTATAAAAATCCCACGATTACGTTTAAAAGGTTTAAAAAGTATTACCACCACCATTATTTTTAATTTTAAGGGACCGTTTATAATTCTCCAGCCTAGGGCTAAAGAAAAATAATCCTATATTATATTACCCTTTAAAAAACCTGTTTAAATCCTAATTCCTATAATCTTTTCCATTTTTTATAAATTATTCTATTTTTTAAAAAATTATTTTATTATTTAAATTTATTATATTATATTTTTAAGGCAGGGCGCGGCGAAGGCTTTTTTACCAAAATACTATTACGGTAAAGGAAAATAAAAAATGCCTTATAAATAAACCTTAAGCCTAAAAATGATTTTTAAAAGCAAAAATACCCGAAAATGCTAACGAAGTTTAAACCTTACCATATAAATAAAAAGCCGAGCGATCGCCTTTTAACCCTCCCTTATTTAAAATCCCATTATTAAAAACTTTTATTATACTAATACCCCGGGTAAAATATAATACGAATATTTTTCCGATATTTTAAAAAATAAAACAAACGCTATTCCTCCGCCAATTCGTAAAAATAATATTTAATATTAATTAATATAATCCTTATAAAATCAACCAATATATTATAATCCGATTATTATTACCGCTCCCTGGTATATAAGGGAGCGTAATATTTAAGAAAAACGATATTTTTTAATATATATATTAATTAAATCGAATATTTAAATAAGTAATACTTATAAATAATATATAAAAAATAAATTATATTATACAGTATTGTATTAATATTTACGCTAAATTAATCGAATTATTTACTATAGGAAAAATATAAATTAAAGCAAAAAAGGCCCTAAAAACGGAATTCGTAAATAAAGATACCTTTTAAAAAGGCCGTAATATAATAAACCTAAAGCGCTTTACCTACCAAAACTGGCCTACGAAAAATATTAATTAATAACGGTTATATATTACGGGATAGAAACGCCGGCTCGCTTAATATAAGAAGAACCACACGGATTATATTAATAATATTATTTTATCGAACGTATTCCTAAATACCTTCGATAATATATTATAGGCTTAATTATATAATTCTGCAGGGATTATAAATAATAACTTATACCTCGGAACTTATAAGGAACTCCTTTAAAAGCTTAAAACGTTTTTGGATTAACGTAAAAAAATAATAAAACTGTTCGAAAATAAGTTTTAATAGGAAAAAAAAGGGATTACCGCCCGCGCTAAAAAAGCCACGCGTAATTCTATCGACCCCTAATTTTAATAAGCCAACCGATATAATTTAACCAAAATGGCCTAAAGGAATTAAACCGACCCCCGCGATTTGCCGCCCGCGCTTCGACCACGAGGAAGCGATAAAATATTTATTAATCGATTAATCCTGCCTAAAATAATTAAATAAAACCTAATTAAAAAGCTAAGTATTTTAAGCGTGGTTAATATATATATATTATTAAACCAAAAAATAGGCGAAAAAGTAAAGCTGGTATTAAATAATGGTAAAATTAAGAAAAATAAGCCTTAATATAAAAACCACCATAAGTATAATCCTAATTAAAGTTATTAAATTAAACGGGACCATACGCGGGGATTTTATTATATTTAAGCCGAATTCCCTTAGGAAATTAATATAACCCCTTTAGAAATTTTAAAAATATAAGCACTCCTTATATTAATAACCAATTTTAATAAAAGGCCCTAATACCAGATTAAGGTAATAAAATATTATTAATATTTAAAAAATAATTATATATTATATAATTATTTATAAAACGCTTAGGACCGAATTAATGAAATCCTTTATAAATACCCCTTTTATTAAACACCAGGATGGGACTTTAAAAAAAAAAAATATAATACCTGGCCTATTAAAATATTTAATAATATAATTATGGAAAAAGTACTAATAAAGATAATATTCCTACGGTATTATAAGCAAAAAAAGATGCCTAAGGATTAATACGATCGGGTATAAAAGGCCTAAAATATAATTATAAAAAACCCCTGATTTTTAAAAAATACGCCTGGTTTAATTAATAAAAAAAACCAGGTACCTTAAATATATTAATTATAAATAAATTTAACCGATAAGGTTTATAAAATCCCTAAAAATAATAATATTTAAAATAATTAACCATTTATTATAATAAAAAGCAAAATAATAACGGTTAAAAAGTACTCGTAGGAAAATTAAAAGAATATAAAAGCGAAAATAATAATAAAAACCCCTATTATTAACGTTTATAATAAAACGGCGCAAACGGTTTTTAATTATAATTAGGAAGGAATTAAAAAAGAATAAGGCAGGCCTTTAAAAAAAATAAGAGTAAAAAATAAGGTTAAAACGGTTGGGGAAAAAAAAGGCGCCAAAGGAAAAAAAAAGGATTTTGGCCACGAAGAAGTATTAGGCGCAATAAAGGAAAAGATGGAATGCAGTATATAGGAGGAAAAAAAGGCGCCTTTAGGTAATAAGCGTAAGGACCCCTTAAAGTTTACGGACCTAGTTTTTTGAAAGGTAATAAAAAAATAACTTATAAAAATTATAAAAAGGCCTTACGGGTTAATAATTACGGAGGTATTATAAATATTATAATTTATAAAAATAACCTTATAAAAGAAATTGGCAAATAAAACGAGGGTAAAAGAAATTATTAACGAAATTATTTATAAGGGTAAAAAGCCAAAGGAATATTAATAGGTAATCCTAAATAAGGCTAATATTTACCAGGTGGTTAAAATAAAAACACGTTTTATTAATAATATATTCCCAAAGGAATTAAAGTTTATAAATCTTATATATATTTAATTATATTAATAATATAAATATATACATTTTAAGGTTTTATTTATAAACCTGCCAGGAGGCCTAAAAACGGCAGTATTAAAGGGAGAAAGGGTAATCTTTTATTTAATTAATATCCCTAATCCATTAATATTAATCCCCTTAATAATCCCCTTTTTCCTTTACCCGAGCCCGTGCTTATTAATACGTATAAAAGGGCCAAAAATAAGCTGGCCAGGGTTATTATAAATATAAGCGTAAAAGCCAATATTTTAAAATAAACCTACGCCTAGGAATATAACTTTAAAGCTTACCAGGCCCGAGTTATATTTTCCGGTTATAATAATTAAAAAACCAATTTAGCCTTAATTATACGGTAATAGGTGCACGTTTTTTTAAAACCTAAACGCATTATGTAAAAACTTTTTATATTAAAAAAAAATTAAAAAAAGGCGTCAAAAATAATATTAGGAATACCTTTTATTATAATAACGGGGTGGAAATAACGCTATAATAAAAAGCGCAATGTATTAATCGGGGAGCTTAAAATAAAAGGGAGTAATTATATTATTATTATTATAAACCTAACCCTAAAAAAGAATATGGAAAAATACTCCGTAATATTTATTCCTAAGGAATAAAGGTTTCCAGGAAAATATAAAAAACCCTTATAATTCGACCAATAAAAAAAAAGGCCAGTATAGGATTAGGGAAACCCCGTACTGGTAAAATCGAAATCCCTACCTATATAATAGAAATTTTAAATTCGAATAACAAAAAAATAATAGCCTAATTTTTTATAAAAAACATTAAGCGCCTTATAAAAAGGTTTAAAGAGGATATACCTATGGAGGGGTATATTAATAGGCCATAAAAAGGGGAGAACCTTTTAAATAAAAAGATTTAGACCGGAAAACCAAATATAAAGATTATTCTTTATTAACCAAAGGGGCAGGGGCGTAGGAAGCCTTATAATTATCTATGGAACCTTAATTATAGGAAAAAAGCTGCCAGGAAAAGGTTAAAGGTTTTCCCCGGAGAATATTATAAGGGTAACGATCGGGAGCTGCCAAATAATAAAAAAAGAATACGAGATTTTATTATTAATAAGATTTTAAGCGTTAGCAAAACCCAGGAGGCATTTCCCCTTAATAATACCAATATTATTAATATTTTTATTATATATAAACGTATGGCGAATAAGATAAAGCCCGTGGATACTTAAATAAGGTATAAAGCGGCCCCCGTAAACCCGGACTGGTATAAGAAAAAATGGGAAAAGAATAAACCATTAAAAGAAAATCGTAATAATATTAAATAAAATAAATATATTTACCCACGATTATATAAGGTAAGATATAATGGTACCAGGTTTATATTAAAAAGGAGGAATAAAATCTTGTAATTTTTCGGGGAATTATAAGGGGAAAAATAAAGGATATTTATAAATATACTTATAAATAAAAAATAAGCGTTGGTATAATTCTGGGAATATTTAGGTAAAGTTAATTTTAAAATAACCCCTCCCTAAAAAATCGATACGGTACTTTATATAGGGTGGTAGGTTAAAAGTATTCTTATCCCTAAGGTATTAATAACGGTGGTAATCGAAATATTTAAGGAGCGAAAAAAAAAGGGGGTAATTAAGCCAAACTAAACGGCGTACCATAACCCCTAATTCCTAATTAAAAAAAAATGGAAAATACCGCTTAATTAATTTAACGGAAAGGTTTAATTTAATTATAATTCGTAATACTTTTATACCTTTAATTACCGATAAATTTATAAAGAATATAACCTATTACCAGTTTATTTTATTTTTGGATTTTTATTTCGAATATAACCAAATGGTGCTTAATTTAAAATCCCGAAATTTTATTACCTTTATAATATTCGCCGGCCTATTTAAAATAACCACGCTTTCGTAAAAAGGAATAAATAATATTACTTAATTTTACAGGATTATTTCTATTATTCTTTTAGGTTTTATTTTAATAATATACAGAACATTTATCGATAATATTACGGTTAAAGGTTTTATTATTATATATAATGGGCGAGAAATTTACCAAGGGGTACGGTAATATATGGCCGAATATATTAGGAATTTAAATTAAATATTATTGCGGAATAAACTGGCCGAAATTATAATCTTTATAATTAAATCCAAATAGTGTTAAAAATTAACCGTAATAATAGGTTTTATATACGGAATAAATAACCGTAATCCTAAATAAGCCAAAATTATTAAAATTAAAAAATGGACGGTTTTTAAAAATACATCGAATATTAAAAGATTTATTAATATAATGGTTTTTTACCGAATATTTATTAAGGATTTTATTTATATTATTAAACCCTTATACGAATTTACCCGTATAGGGGCGCAATTTATTTAGGAGGAAAAATATATAAAAATAATGGAGATCCTTAAATAAGCCTTAATATTGCCCCCAGTTTTAATTAAAATTAATTATTCCCCGAAGGCAGGGCGTATTATTATTAAAGCAGATATATTAAGAACCGGATGGGGAGTATAGATCGGCCAAAAAAGGGAAGGAAAGGTTTTAATAACGAGGTATAAATTTAATTATTGGAAAAAAGCCGAAGAAATATATTATTCGGCTAAGTTGGAATATAAGGGACTGCTTATAGTTTTAAAACGATTACGGAATTACCTATACGGCGCGCATTTTATCCTTAAAATGAATACGGTTAATATAATATATTAATTTAATAATAATATTATTAATTTATTTAAAGCATTTATTATTAAATAAATCGTATAAATACGGTAATTTGATTTTAGCGTAAAGTATATATTAGGGAATAAAAACATTATAATAAACGTATTATTATAAAAACCCCTATAACCCTTAAACGAAAAAGATAATAAATTGGAGGAAAATATTAAAGATTTAATTAATGCGTAATTATACGTGCTTAGGGTTATATAAAATTAAAGGAATATTAAAATTTTAAAAGGAGAAATATAAAGCGATAAATTTTAAAAAATAATGTATTTTCTTATTATCCTAAAAAAACCGAGCGATATTTTTTATAAGTTATTCCTTTATTAAAAAAAAAGGCTTTAAATTATTTAATAAATGATTAAAAATTTTGGCGTAAAACCTTAAGGGGTAAATTATAATTATAATTAATGGTCGATAATAATTAAACCCGGAAATATATTATTTAAAATAATTATATTTATAAAGGGTATAAAAAACGGAATATTATATTTAATTTTATTATTTAATATAATTATTAAAAACAATAATAAAAGCAGGTGTAAAAGGTATTAAAAACCTGCCCAATTTATTAAAAGCGAAACCCTTAAAGGTTTAAAATACCGTTAAAGATTTTTAACCTTATTTTAACTCCCTTTATTAAAATTTCGCTTAATATTTTATAATATTATTAAAAAAAGGGTATATTTACGTTATATAGGCCAAATATAATTTAATAAAATAAATTAAAGGGCGACCATTATAAAAAGCCACCGTGGGGTAAATGATTAATTTCGTTTAATAAAATATAATTTATAAGTATGGGATATATGGGAAATTAGTAATTAATAAAGGACCGGAGAACCGAGGGTTTTTAAATAAATTTATAAAGCGAATAAGCTTGGTTAAAATTACGGTATTGGTGTATAATTTATAATTATAAGGGGGAATAAAACATTATTATTTAAATATTAGGAATATATTATTAAAATTAAACGGTAATTGGGTTAACGTATACCCAGGGGTATTAATAGTATAAAAAATTATAATAAATTAAATTATAAGATTTTTCTTATACGTATTATTATACGGTTAAAAAATAATTACCCTTATTAAAATGGCGCTCCCTACCTGGAGAATAATTAATTAAAAAGATAATATACCGTACGCGGACTTTTTGGCGAAAAAAAGCCGGGCAATAAAACGGAAAAAAACGGATTTGGCGAAGGTAGCCCGAATCCTATAACGGAATAAGGAAGCCAGGGCCAAATACGTGGATAAAAGAAATAGCGGGAAAATAAGGAAAATCCCATTAAAAAAGGGGATTTAATATTATAATGAATATTAATTATAAGGGTTAAAAGTATAAAGAATAAATAAAACCCTTAATAAATAGGACCTTATATTATTTATAAGTTTTCGAATAAAGAAAGAACGGTGCAGTTTAAGGAATTTTATAAAGGGAGCCCTCCCTTTAAGCATATAATCGGGAACAATAAGGTTAAGAAATTTATTTAAAAAAACGGATGGTGGAATAAGCCGGCAGGAATTAATAATAATACCTGGAAAAAATAGGAACCCTATTTAAAATAAAATAATAAATTAGGAAAGGATTATATAAAATTAAGCGATAAGGAGGATGGCTCGGAAAGCTATATTGGGGATAATATATTAAAAAGTTGGGGTAAGGATTAACGCCGAACGGTAATATTTTATAATAGCGATTGGGAAAAAGAAAACGATTTAACCGAACGTATTATTATAGTATTACGGCCAAAAAAACCACATAATATGGAAAAATTAAAAAATAAAAAGCGGGAATCGGGAAAAGTACCTTTTTTAAAAATAACGAAAATATCCGGTACTTCCACGCAGGAAGTAAGGTGTGGGAATACGTAGTATCCGCCACACATATCGTGAAAATCGC